>ML816335.1:44324-88008 GCA_009831015.1 Picea engelmannii | reverse complement strand
AAATATTTCATCAAGATGCCAATCTCCAATTTCTTGTAACACTTCTATGGCTTCATTAGATATCCTTGGTAATATTTTGTAGAATATGAGCTCATATATTGGTGCAAAAAACATGATCACTGATTTGAGTGAAATTATTCATGTACTTGTGTTCTAAAATAACTTTGTAGTATACATGAATATGGGCTAATCAAGAGAGCAGTCCCAAGCCATTCTAGTGAAGGAATTGGAAGCACAAACTACATCAAGGTATGAAGACATGTATAAATTTGGTTGTGTTATGGTAGAGTGAGACCTATTATTCTTGATGGCGTCTTCTAATATGTGGGATAGAATAGTTTCTCAATTGAAAATAGTCCCATATTTTGTGATTGCATGTATTGGTGGCACCCAGGATAATTTCAAATGTGAAGTGATTTCTCTCCATATAGTCTACTGACCAATTGATTTGCGTACATTTATGTGGCCTTCAAGTTGGTAGTTGATTATCTTTGTATCCCTGTATTTGAATACCCTGTCTTTCTCATACCAATATACAAGGATCTCATAATAGTTATTTGCACAAACAAATTCCCAAACCCATTCATTAGTCAAAGAATATTCAACCCATTTGAATTTATCATATGCCTCCTAGTCAGTGGGTAAGAAAGACGTCATACATCTTCCTTTCTCATTGTATATTTTCTTTGCATATATATTGGAATGCTTAATGAGCCATCTAATCATTTTTGCACAAGGTACTATTCCTGGTCTAGTAGCTACATTATGCATGCAATACCTTGATAAATTCTTCACCCATGAATCTCATCTTGCTACCTCTATTTTTGTTCAGAATTATTAGCAAGACCTACCTGATATTTACTTAACATAAACATTTCCCATTAGTGGTGAGAATTATCTATTCTAGTATGATGTGAAGTGTCAATGCACACTAGGATTTTGAGATCTTTTGGAAGTACTCCCATTATCGATTTCTTCCTCTTCGCCTATTTTTCCATTACTTGTTTCTTCTTCTTGACATGCTTGTTAGGCGACATGTATATAAGTCTACATTTCATCCATTTTAAACAACATAGTACATTAGAAATGTTACCAAATAATCTAAATAATCATGAGGTAAAATTATAAATTGTTACACTCCCTCAGAGTTAGGATTAGGCTAGCTACATGTCTTGAGATAGGGCTCACCCTAATTTCAACAACATACACTTCAAATTATAGATAGGCACACAACCTTTTGAAATTGACTAACTGGTTCTCAGTTGAGTCTTTTGAAATACCTAAAATTTATTTAAGATGATCAAGATTTTTCTCTATGATGGGATTGAAGTATAACTACCGAATGCTAGATGAAATTATATTTTGGTCAAATAAATAAGTTTTCAAAATAATATTAAAATTGGGCCATTCCTTTCATTCAAAAAGAGAATAAAAAATCTCACAAAGTGGCTTCTTATAGGATTTGGGAAAAAATGTATTTAAAGGCCATAAAATCACAACAAAGATCGGGGATGCTATAATCAAGGTATTAAATGAGACATACTAATTGTAGTAAGTTCTCAACAAGAATTTATCATTCAATAGCATGATTGCAAAAACAATATTGCTATTAGAATGTATGTAGTATTGATCGATCTTGAGCTCAACCAAATTGTGCCATTCCAATGTAATAAATAATCTAGTATTCAAATCACTTGACCATATGTAATAAAGAATCTAAATCACTTGACCATATCTTCTTATATTGTTCAAAATATGTCTCATTGTGAAATGTGTATATGGTACGCAATCAAGTTGAGATACATTTTTTTCTACATAATTCGTTGAAAGGGAACTTTAAATCTAAATTGGGAAGGAAAGTATGAGATATTATACCATACATGATCACATGGAATATTGCATTGAAATAAATTATATAACATTTCAAAGTAAATTAAAAAATTTAGTGCAAATTTAGTGCAAAGTTGTTCATGATATAAGTGAATCAATTGCACCAAAAAAGTGGTCATATGAAGATTATAAAGGGGTATTTGTAGATTAGATCAAATTGAAAGTTGGGGGTTAAGAAATAACTATCTTAGACAACGATCTCTTAGTCAAATGGATATAGAGGAAGAGAGTTGTTTGGAGAAAGGGAGAGAGCTTGTGATGGAGGAAGAGGAGGAAAGCCACCGATGAGAGAAGGATATAGCTCATGTGTTGGAGAAAGGTGAGAGACAGGTGAGGGCATATTATGTAGAATGGTGCATCTAAAATCCTTTGTAACCTATTGACATGAACAAATTCCCTTCGTCAATTGTGGGAGTACCCAAAGAAAAGGCCCAATTATCCTTTTCCACATTTGGTCTAGTAAAATCCTCCAATTTATGGCTCGGTTGATAATGCTTGGGTTTGCATTCAAAAATTAATTCACGTGTCTTAAATGTAGTTCTAATCTAAACACATAATGTAGTCCTAAATTATAGGAACCTAGCTAGGATTTTATGAACACAGTGGAGATATGGAACCAATAGATATGACTAACATTAATAACAAAAAAGAGTTTACTATTTTCTTAATAACATAAGCTCTAAATAACCAACAAGATAAAAAAGGTGAGCCTATCTTTAAATTATTGATTATAACTCCACATCCACATGTTAGAAACCATTGAATGACATACGTAATAATAAATCATAAATGAATGAAAAGAGTCTACAACATAAATGAGCATTCTTATAGTAATTCTAGCATAAGAAAGTGGAGAAAAGTCTCATACAACAACATACACTAGAATATATCTTCCAAAGCTTGGTAGATTAACTTCTCAATTAACTTGAAAAATGTTTCTAATGTTAAGAAAAGTCTCTCCCATTCCTTCTCAACACACACACACACATACACAAAGAAGGTAAATATAGTTGAAACATTTCAAATCCCTAACCATTTACATTCTCTACTTGACTTGTGGACACTTGTTCCTTTTCCTTTTTATATTTCTCAACTTTTCCTTGACCTAAAATTTTTCTCAATAAAGTTAGCTTGTGGGAAATGATGTTGTTCCAATGAGGATTTGAATAAATCAATCTTTCACTCTAATTTATTTCCATTATTTTCTAACTTTGAAAAAATGATTTAATTAATGTGATGTCCCTCACTAGTTCTTTAATGTACTTTTCAAGCATGGTTTGGAGATGATTAGAAGAGATAAAATGACATGAAATTCATATTGGATTCCATCACCAACACACTGCATAACTTCATATGGAGGAGAAAAATATCGTGTGGACCAAAAGAAGGAAGGTTGCATTTTAATGTAAGTCTCTTTATTACTTGCCATATATTGGCACAATTTAGCAATTCTTATTGAATGCATTTACATACCCTTTAATAGGAATCCCATTTTTTAAGGCCAAGGTTGATATTTAGAGTTTCCATTCACTAATAAGAGGGATTTCGGGAGGATTATCACCAATATAAGCTTTCCACTTTCTAACACGGTCAAATTGAGGCTATATTCCTTCTTGTTGTATCTTTCGTGCCTATATTTGTTGGAAAATTGGTTGTCATTGATGTCAACTCTAGAAGAAGTTTAGAAGCCCCTATAAGTGATGGGTGTATTTGAAGAAGTCTCCAAAGTGATCCCCTTATGACATAACTTTAAGCATGACCATCACGGGAAGACACTTTGAATAAGTGTACAAGAAGCCCTAGAGGTGTGGTCATGAAGCCCCGAAGTATGGACGCAAAGTTACAGGTCGACCCCAAAATTAATTAAAGGAGAAAAAGTGGTTGCAACAAAAAATTACAGGTTGTCCCTAAAGTCAAATAAAGTAGGCACTTGGAAAAGTATAAATACACATCAAGAACCTCTCACTTGATCATCCAAGCAAGTGTGTGTATGTGTATGTGTGGAGCTAGCATAAGTGGGTATGCACTTGTGCTAGGAGGATTAAAAAGCTCAACAAAGAAAATATGGTCTAGGAGAAAGGGGTCGAGGAGAGCAAGAAGGTTTTTGATGTAATCCACAGGTTGTAGTGGAGCAAGGTGCGAATATCCGTGAGTTGGAGTGGAGAAAAGCACAGATGTCCACGGGTTAATAGTAGAGAAAATCATTGATCTATGTTTTGGGAAGGTACAAGCTGACAAGTAGGTCATCTGCGAGTCGTAGTGGAGAAAGGTGTGGATATCCGTGGGTTGTAGTGGAGTAAAGTGAAGATGTCCATGGGTTGAAAGTAGAGAAAAGAACAGATTTGTGTTTTGAGCAGGTACAAGTTGACAAGTGACATCGACAATTTGTTCAGGTGAATCTATAGTAGACCAGGGGAGTCTTAGAAGGAACGGGCATGGAAAGGGGGTTGGAGCCTCCTTCCAGTTGGAGCTAGAGAATCTAGGGAGTTGTAGCTTCCTTCAGGTTGGAGCCTGTAAACTAGGGGGTTGGTGCCTCCTTCTAGTTGGTGCTGGAAAATCTTGGAAGTTGTGGCTTCCCTTGAATGCGATATTTTTATTATATAAGAAAAAAATTATGTGGATTTCCACGTAAATCTATTGTGCATTGTGTATTTATTCTTATGCTCCTATTGTATATTGGATACATTATTTGATTGAAAATTAAAGTTGTAAAAACTGCTAAATTTTACTTGATACTGATTCAACCCCCTCTCAGTATCAACAATTGGTATTAGATAAGGTTACCTTCAGAACATTCTAATAAATGGAAGGAAGATCCTGAGCAAAAATGGAAGTCCACATTCCAAATGGGATTCCACCATTTGATGGAAACAATTATGCATACTGAAGCAACAAAATGAAAACTTACTTGACAAATTTAGGAGTAGATATTTGGTTCTCAGTTGTCAATGGCTATAAAGTTCCAAAAAAAAATCCAACCGATCCATATCAGAAGAAATTTATGAGCTGTAATTCCAAGGCTAGGCATATTATCATGAGTAGATTGACACCAACTATTTCTAGCAAGGTGATGGGTTGCAACACAACTAAAAATGTTTGGGACAAACTTAAAAATATTTATGAAGACAATCCGAAAGTCAAGTAGGTCAAGCTCCAATGACACATAACAGAGTTTGAAAATCTGAAAATGGATGAAAAAGAAGATATTTCAACCTATTTACTCATATTAGATGGAGTTGTCAATGACATCAGAGGATTAGGAGAATAATTTGAAGACTCCTTGGTTGTACAAAAAGTGTTGAGATCACTTCCTTTGAGATATGATGCCAAGGTCTCGGCCATTGAAGAAACTAGGTGTTTGAACAAAATGACAATGGATGAGCTACATGGGATCCTCATAGCATATGAAATGAGAACCGATACAAAAATGGACAACCAGATAGAGAAGAAAATTTTAAATCCACAAAGAAAACAAGGAACAAAGAATACAAGGTAGAAGAAAATCCAGGTGATGAATCAGATGAAGAAGAAACACATTTTGTAAGGAAGCTCAAGAGGGGAACCGATAAATACAAAGGTAAGTTACCTTTTAAATGCTTCGATTGTGGTAGAATAGGACACTGTGCTAAGAAATGTCCTTTTGAAGAAAATAAAAGCTTTGACAAGAAACAATATCCTTTACTCCAAGGAGGATAGAATCTCTTCAGATGAAAGCAATGGAGAAGAAAGGGATGTAAGGGAAGTTCTCTTCATAACTCAAGAAACTCAAAATGATGACCAAAAAAATTATGAAACAAATGAAACCAATTATGGAGAAGAATGTTATGAAGATACTAAAGAAACAAACATAGATTCTTTTTGGGGAGGCAAATAATTCACATAAAGGAAGATGATGATAATTTGGAAAAATCAAAGCATGTTGAAAAAGAAAATAACAAACTTAGAAACAAAAGTAGAGAATTAAAAAATGAATTGAGTAGTTGCGAAGAAGAGAATCATTATATTGAAAAGAAAATTAACAGCTTGAAGGAGAATTTAGATAAGAAGACTGAATATTATGAGAAATTAAAAGCAGAATTGGATAACACAAGAAAGGAGCTAACATTGACAATGGAAAATTGAAGAAATTTGAAAGAAGTACTGAAAAGTTAGATGAAATACTTAGAAATCAGAGATCACCTACCGATAAGACAAGACTTGGATATAATAACAACTTGAAGACATCATACATAGATAAAAAGGACAAGAAATATGAAGGAAATTCTAGAAACTATGCAAATACCTTAAAAACAATCAAAAGGGAGTTAAAAACAACATGAACATGACACCTCTGGTTGGAACAAAAGATCATAATTCATAAGAGGTGAGACACCAAGAAGGTCCTTTCCTACCAGGTATGCGAATATTTTTCTTGGTCATTGTTATACTTTTAGAAAATTTGAACATAAAACAATTCAATGTAAAACCAATGCAAGAAACAAATATACGAGAAACATAAATGATTATTGATATCCAAAGGACAATCATGTAAACAATAGATATGGAAATGCTTATGGATCAATCAATCCATTTGATCCATTGATTGATTAAAATATTGTATGCTACAGATGCAATAATCTTGGTCACAAAGCACAAGATTGCAAAGATATGAAAAAAGATGCATATATGCCAACCACAGTATGGAAAAGGAAAGAGAATCCAAACAAGGAAAATGGTTGATTAGCATTGATTGTTGAAGATAAATAAGATGAATGGTACATATACAATGGGTGTTCAACACACATGACTAGGGACCAAAACAAATTCATTAGCCTGAAGAAAAGAAAAAGTGGTAGAGTGGCATTTGCAAGTGACTCATCTGTCAAAATACTTGGAAAAGGTGTAGTGATTCTTGGAAGTGAAAATGTAAACGCAGAAAATGTCTTACTAGTTGAAGAATTGAAGCATAACCTCTTTAGTGTCAGTGAAATATGTTATCAAGGATACAATCTTAAGTTTGACTCTCGAAGATGTGGAATCAATTAAGAAGACTTAGGAAGATTGGTTGCAACAACAACAAGAAGACCAAATAACATATACATCCTAGACAAAGAGGAAAGAAAGAAAATTGAAGTCACACAAAAGAGCTCCAAGGAAGGAAAGGATAAAAAGACAGAAAAGGAAGTAGAAGTACTATTGAATGCCATGAGTTCAGGGGGAGCAGCCCCAAAGAGAAGAGTCACCCTTTTCCATTGATGTCAAAGGGGGAGATAAAAATTAGGAGCATGATGACAGGGGGAGAAATGTTCACAGGAATAGTATTACTGTTGCCATCAATGTCAAAGGGGGAGATCATTGGAAAACTGGTTGTCGTTGATGTCAACTCTAGAAGACGTTTATAAGCCCCTAGAAGTGATGGGTGTATTTGAATAAGTCTCCTAAATGGTTCCCTTATGCCGTAGCTTTAAGCATGGCCCTCATGGGAAAATTCTTTGGATAAGTCTACAAGAATCCCTAGAGGTGTGTTTATGAAGCCTTGAAGTATGGATGAGAAGTTATATATCAACCCAAAAATTAATTAAACGATAAATAGTTGTTGCAACAAAAAGTTACAGGTTGACCCTAAAGTCGAATAAAAAAGGCACTTGGAAAAATATAAATACACATCAAGAACCTCTCATTTGATCATCCAAGTAAGTGTGTGTGTATGGATCTAGCATACGCGGGTCTGCACTTGTGCTAGGATGATTGATGAGCTCATCAAAGAAAATATTTCCTAGGAGAAAGGGGTAGAGGAGAGGAAGGAGTTTCTAAGCTCATCTGCAGGTCGTAGTGGAGAAAGGAACAAATATCTGGGGGTCATAGTGGAGCAAGGTGTAGATATCTGCGATTCGTAGTGGAGCAAAGTGTAGATTTCCGTGGGCTGACAATAGAGCAAAGCGTGGATATGTGTTTTGGGCCGGTACAAGCTGACAAGTAGGTCATCCGTGGGTCACAGTGGAGCAAGGCACATATATCCGTGGGTTATAGTGAAGAAAATTGTGGATGTCCGCAGGTTGACAATAGATCAAAGAACAGATCTATGTTTTTGGTAGGTACAAGCTGGCAAGTGACATCAACAAGTTGTTTAGGTGAATCTACAGTAGTCCAAGGGAGTCTTGGAACTTGACTATGGTAGATTGATTCTTTTATATACATATTTAAAGGTGGAAGGAAGGGGCAAGGAAAGGGGGTTGGAGCTGGAGAATCTAGGGAGTTGTAACTTCCTTCAGTTTGGAGCCTGTAAACTAGGGGGTTGGTGCCTCCTTCCAGTTGGTGCTGGAAAATAATGGAAGTTGTAGATTCCTTTGAATGCAATATTTTTATTATATAAGAAAAAAATTATGTGGATTTTCACATAAATCTATTGTGCACGATGTATTTCTTCTCCTACTCCTATTTTATAATGGATACATTATTTGATTGAAGAGTAAAGTTGTAAAAAGTGATAAATTGTACTTGATACTGATTCACCCCCCCTCTTAGCATCAACAATATTCAGTGGTGGAGGTTAAACACATATTGACTCTATCCCTGGAAATGTTGGGCTCTCTTGTTAAACTCTCTCTATACATAACTCAATTCTCCTTGGACCTCAAGGGCATAATCAACAAATTCTAGAATATGATATTGGTTTGATTTGTAGTAGTGTTATCTTGGCCTTGTAGACTTTTATATCTTTAACCACGTCTACTACTTGGTTTATGGTGGCCTGAGAAAATGTAAATCCTATAGAGGCCATTACTGCTAGATTTGTTCTCTTAACATATAATATAATAGTATTTAAAGTGGCCACAAGTTCCTATTAAATAGTAATTTTTCTCTTATTGTGAGTTTGCTTGAAAATTTGCTTCTTTTCCTTATTAAATATGAACATTTTTAGGTTAGCCATTTCAATTGTGGGCATTGAAATTGACATGTCTCCCCCTATTATTAACATTAGTCTCTCCATATATTACAATGAATGTAAATATTTCATCAAGATTCCAATGTATAATTTCTTGTAACACTTCTATGACTTCATTAGATAGCCTTGTGAATAATTTGCAGAATACAAGCTCGTACATAAGTGCAAAAAACAATCATTGATTTGAGTGTAATTATGCATGTACTTGCGTTCCAAAAGAACTTTGTAGTATACATGAATAGGGGGTAATCAAGAGTGTAGGACCAACCCATTCGAGTGAAGGAATTGGAAGAACACACTACATCAAGGTATGAAGAAATGTAGAAATTTGGTTGTGTTATATCAAAGTGAGACTTATTATTATTGATGACTTCTTCTAATGTGTGGGATAGAATAATTTCTCAATTGAAAATAGTCCCATATTTTTTTATTTCATGTATTGCGGGTACCCAAGATAATTTAAATGTGCAGATGATTTCTCTCAATATAGTCTACTAACCAACTGAGTTGCATACATGTATGCCACATTCAAATAGGTAGTAGAATATATCTTTGTATCCTTGGACATGAATACCTTGTATTCCTCATACCAATATACAAGGAGCTTATAATAGTTATGTGTGCAAGCAATTTACCACGCCAATTCATTATCCAAATAAGCTTCAACCCAGGTGAATTTGTAGTATGCCTCCAAGCCAGTGGGTAAGAAAGATGTCGTACATCTTCGTTTCTCATTATATATTTTCTTTGCATCTGTATTGGCATGTTTAATGATCCATCTAATCATTTTTGCACAAGGTACTATTCATGGTCTAGAAGCTACATTATGAATGCAACACCTTCACAAATTCCCTACTCTCGAGATTCTAGAAGTCCAATTCCCTACTCTTGGAACCAAATCCCTACTCTCAAGATTCTAGAAGACCAACTAGTGAATACATGGATAATATGGGATTTTTTAATGTTAAACAAATTTGGAACATGAATTATCATCGAGATGAAGATTGGAGGGGTTATCATAAGTGGAATCTTCCCAAAACATAGGAACTACAAAAACAACAAATTTTAATCAAAGAGACATTGTTGCACTGAGAGTAACGAGGGGCTCTACAACCCAATATGGGGGAGATGTTGAGGCATTAGTGTGATGAAGCGTTAGCGTTAGATAATAAAAATACATTTAAAAAAAAACATAAAATTGACTCAATTAATAATAATAATAATTATTAGTATTATTATAAAAATAAAGTTAGATCAATTAAACAAAACAACAACTACACGCAACGTGTAAAACTTGACATGGAATGAAATTAAAAAAAAATTAATTCTTAAGAAATTGGATCCCTCTCAATGCTTTATAGATCCATATTTAAGATGAATCTACACCGATATAATTAAATGGGAGAGTTAGGATAATGAAATCTTCCCGAAACATAGAAACTACAAAAGCAACAAATTTTAATCAAAGAGAGATTGTATAATCAAATGGGGGAGTTAGGATCAATTGTTTTTTCAATTAATATGTCTTATTCAAAAATTGCGAGTGAAACATAAATTTGCTGGAAAAAGTATCAACTTTCTTATGGATTTTGTCTCGAGGAATTTGACTTAGGAAAATATTTGTAAAAGGGTACCACTAAACCATCTTGATGTGTTACGTGTTATAGCGAATCTAAATCACTTGGTCAAAGTTGTTTGTTTGGAGATGGGTCGTTGTGATATGTGTTGTATGGTGTCCAATCAAATTGATATTATCAAATACTTTTGATAATCAACTGAAAGAGAAAGAATTTTAAATCTAAATTAAGAAAAAAATGGTTATACTAAGCAAGATCATTAAAAAAATTGTCAAAAACGTTTGAGATAAATTCATTACATTGATTTAAATTAAATATAAGATCACTCATATCATATTATATTATATGTGAATTAACTATACTAAACAAGTAAATATATAAATATTTTAAAGGAGTATCTATCAATTAGATAAAATACTAGAAGATTAAGAATTCAATATCTTGGCAACAAAATGTTGTCTGTCAACATTTTAAACGACAAGTAAATGAACATTATAAATTGATTTGGAAGGATGGAGATTTATTATCATTTTAGGTTTACCATATTCATTGTTAAACTAATTCTCAAATCCATATGTGTTAGGTATTAGATCTATTATAATAAGCAGAAAATAGAAATATTGAATCAAATACTAGTGGAGTAGAAAAATGTAGAGAACCAAAACACCAACGATGATACTTTTGTTTATAGAAAGAAATGTTCACTTGCCTCTTTGAGGGGGAAACCTCCAGCATAGCAACGCTCTATTACAATAACTCTCAAGACAATGTTTTCTCATGCCCTCTACTCCTATTTATACTAAATCTATCTTCAAAAGAACAATCTAGAGGAAGACCATTCTAGAAGCGAAAGCTTCTATTAAGTCTTTTTACATTAGACCTATTCATATTATTAACTAGGCCTTATTTATTAATATTGACCTTTATTACATGGAAAACATATTATTATACTTGCATGATGGGTTAGGGAGGCTAGGTCCCTAACATGCCCCTCCCTTGAAAAAGAGCCTTGTCCTCAAGGGTTGAGATGAGGAAATTGCCACAGAATAGTAACCGGTTCCCAGGTGTCATCTTCTGGTGGAGTATCCTTCGATTGAACTAAGAATTCCTTGATGGTGCGTTGGTGGAGAGAATGCTCATGCTGGTCCAACAATGCTTGTGGCTGAAACCAAATGGAACCTTCTTCATCCAACTCTGGTAGACTGGTCTTGGTTTGGAATTTAATGCCAATCACTTTCTTCAGGCAGAAGACATGAAAAACATGATGTAGCTTAGAGTGACTAGGCAAGGCTAACTGGTAGGCCAGTGGCCCCACTCGTTTGAGAATAGTATAAGGACCATAAATTTGGGGGCAAGTTTCTGATAGTGCTGGGATTTGAGTGAATTTCACTTGTACGGTTGCAGTCAGAGAAACACCTAGTCCCCTTCAACAAATTGACGTCCAAAATGACCCTAATATTCTTTTTGCTTCATGTGGTTTTGATCCATGACCACATTTTTCTTTGAAAGTATAGATAAAAGTCGTGCAGACTATTATATTGTGGTCAACCTCCTGAACCTTGGAGACACCTAACATGCATGGGATGACTGATGATGGCATTTGTCCATAGACTGGTTCAAATGGATTCATGTGAGTGGTAGTATGGTAAGAGGTGTTGTACCACTATTCAGTAAGGGGTAAACACTTGACCCACTAATTTTGTCTGTATGACGCAAAATAACTCAAATATGTTCCCAAACACTTGTTTACTACTTCAGTTTGGCCATCAGTCTGAGGATGATAGGCGGTGCTAAGATGCAATTGAGTTCCTGGAGCTTGAATGATTCTTTCCAGAAATTGTTGGTAAAAGTTGGATCATGGATTGAAACAATAGAATGAGGCATGCCATGGGGTTTGAAGATATTATCCATAAAAATGTGAGCCATTGTGGAGGTTGTGAATGGGTGTTGAAGAGAACAAAAAATGAGCATATTTGGAAATACGATCCACGACTACCATGATGACTGAATTATTTCCTGATTTAGGTAAGAAAACAATGAAATCCATAGAAATATCCGTCCAAATAGTAGGTGGAAGTGGAAGCGATTGGAGTGTGGAAGGATTTTTTACAGTCTCTCCTTTATTGTGTTGACATGTATCACATTTGACGACAAAGGTACGAATCTCCTGTTTCATATCGTCCCAGAAAAAAGAACGTTTGACTCGTTCATAATTATTGGAAAAAATTGAATTCCCAGTTGTAGGTAAAGCATGAAACTCAAATAGCACCATGGATTTAAGGGTCGACTATTTTCTTAAATACAAGGGACCTTTATAGCGAAGCTCTTCATTATGCCAAGAGTAACCTGGAGAATCTTGAGGATCATATTGAAGTGTTTGGATTAGGCTAGAAAGTTTGGGGTCTTGCCATCGTTTCTGAAGAACAACCTGAAGCCAATATCTGACAATGAATGAGAGGGAAAAGAGTTACCCTTATTCTTCATATTGTCGAGAAAGGGCATCAACCACCATATTTTCTTTTCCCTTCTTGTAAATGATCTCATAATCATACCCAAACAACTTGGTCACCCATTTTTTTTGCTTCAGGGATGAAATCCGTTGTTCCAGGAAATACTTGAGGCTTTGATGATCGATTTTAATTTGGAATCATTGTCCCAAGAGATAAGGGTGTCAAACATCTACTACAGGAAAAATAACCAACATTTCCTTTTCATAAATTGATTAGCCCAAATGTCGCTTTGACAACTATTTTATGGTGAAAGCCAAAGGTTGACCTTCTTGCATGAGGATTTCCTCGATGCCTCTTCCTGATGCATCACATTCTAGAACAAAGGTCTTAGTGAAGTCATGTAGTGCCAAGAGAGGAGTAGTGCACATAACTTGTTTCAAGGCTTGGATGGATTGGTTAGTTGTTGGATTCCAACTGAAAGAATTATTTTTAAGGAGAGATATAAGGGGAGCCACAAATTTTCCATATTTTTGAACAAACTTGTGATCATATCTTGTTAAACCTAGGAATCCATGCAAACTTTTAAGAGCTTTAGGGAGAGGCTATTTCTGCATAGCTTCAATTTTCTTAGGATTTGTTAACGCTCTGTAAATTCCTGGAGGTTATTAGGGGTAGAATAAATTTAACAGAGACAACTTACCCAACCACTTCGAAACTGGGATCTAGCCCTGCCAGTTTCAGAGAGGGATCTCACTATATGATTTAGATATGTTTGAGTTTTAGATATTAATATAGTTGAAATAATAAGAGTGTGTTGTTTTGTTTTAATAAATATGGCTAAAATATTGCTTACACATCCATTGGGCTATGGGGTCTGTGTTTAGGATTGAGATCCCAAGCATATTTTATTAGGTTTCTTCAGAGGGAAAGATAATGAAAATGTTGGATCCTTTAGAATTAAAATGATGGAAAGACAAAAATAGGTGAGATAGTCAATCACAATAAACAACCATTTAAGAATTTCTTTATCACAATATCAGAAGAATAACATTCAGATCTTTAAAAGACAGAAATAGAGTATTCAAGATAAATTATGCACTTAAACTTCTTTTAAATGATCAGAGACAGAAAACAGAATGACAACTAAGTAAGATAAACATTTAACAAAGAGAAGTAAACATCACCAACATCAACACGCAGGAATCCTGTGAATCTTCCTTTTTATTATTGGTAGATATCTTTAAAAATATTACAGATTACAGCTTGCTTGGGAATAAAGATCAACCCTCAATACTTCGAAGTCTGAAGTATTTATAGAAAAAATTACAACTGATGCTGTCATTAATGATCAGGATATGGTGGAGAGAAAATCTAACTAACTAGATTACATTTACAAAAAAACAGGAATGCTGAATGATCCTCTCGAATCCTTGGTGTTGATTAGGAGGAAGGTGGTTGGTGATTCATCTTTGACTTGACTATGACTGTTCCACATGCTGACCCGAATTGTACACATCATGCTTACTCGATCAAAGCACACAGGTCATCCCATCTCTCTTGACCAGGGATGGTAATTTTGAGTAACCTTCGGTAAACTTCATCCATCTCTGTGTACTTGGCTAAGGTGGGATTGGTGATGAAGATGTACTTGATCTTGTGTTGGATGCTGAGGTCCAACTGCAGAGTCTCCAAGAATTCTTTACCAGTAATGCTGCTCTATATCCCTGCAAACTTAGAGCCATCTTTTGCCACTGTGAAGATATTTTATTTGTAGTTTGAGAGGGTAATCAACTTATCATTGATCATGAACAAACCTGGGAGCCCTTTCTTATGTAGTGAATCCATTTTGCTGAAAAACCTCTGTACTCCAATATCCATTGTCTGGACTCTCTCTTCAAGTTGCAGCATCAATCCCCTCTTGGTCAAAACTTTCTTGACCCCAAGGATAGTTTTTGTCCTATCCTCAATTTGCAAAGCCTCCGGCTCTTCTTTTGACTTAGAATTTAAGAACCTGATGATCTCATTTGCCTCTGTAGGCCTTTCTCCCAATTCTCCCCTTATCCTGTCAATGGATTTTCTGGCTCTCTGCACTAGTTCATGCTGCTCAAATATAATCTGTATGAGCGGCCAAATCTTTGTCATGGATTTGTAGATGTCTATCCATATATTTTGCTTGGCTTCTGATAGTGTTTTAGCCATGACTGTCTCCTTCTGCAACTTCTGAAGTTCCTGCTTGAGCCTTTGAGACTTGTGCATCTCAGTGTTGTAACTTGACTGAAAGGTGGACTTCAGCTGCTGAAGGTTATTGATTTCATCATGCAATCTTTTGATTTCCTATTCTCGCAGAGACATGTCCTCCATGGACGTTGCCAAATTTTATGATGCATCTATGGTTGTTATTGAGGTTACTGCTGGAATCTCCACTGTGGTGGTTGATGTTGTTGTACTGATACCTGTGATGGGAACTACATTCAATGGGATGACTTGCATTGGCACATTCTGCTCTTTTTTCTTTAACTAGCTTCTCCATCTCGACTTCCATCTCCTTATCTGCGCATTATGCTCCATGATTAATTTCAACATTTCCTCTTTATGGCCTTCACTCTCATTCATTTCCTTTGCCTGTGGATCTTCTGTAGCAGGAATTTTCAGTTGTTTCCTTAGGGAGGCTATGTCAACGTTCTTCTTCTTGAGGAATTATTTTGCTTCTTTCACATTTGATGGATCATATCCAATCGTGAGTACCAGTTCCTCCAAATATTTTATCTTGTTATATTTTTCAAAAGAGGACACTTTCTCTAGCTTCAGCTGTGCCTGAACATTGTTCAAGGAAACCTGCAACTTTGCAGCAGTCGTGGAGGTATTGGCCAGGGTGGAAAAAATCATTTTTCCAGTCTGTCTGTTCATATCCATCTGTTAAGATGGATGCACCTCTTTGATTTCAAAATAAAATGTTGACCTTTTATAATCAGAAATTGTTTTGGGTTGAGGCACCTGTGCCTGCAAGTATGCCATGTGCATCCTCCATTTTTTGTGTCAAAAGCAGAGAACAACCTATGATAGGCTGTAGATGTTTTCTTCCAGAATTGTGCATAGGTGTTGTTGGTAAGCATCTCATTCTTCTTCTTAATCAAGTTATATTTCTCAAAAATACTAATTCCTGTAGACTCTTGTGAGGGATTAGTAGTTAATGTGGTATCAGTATGCTTCTTGGATGAATAAATAGACATCATTTGTTGGTTTCTTGAGAAAAGTGGTGACTATTCTCCCTCCACTACTATGGTAGACTAGATTTCCTCTCCTCCAGACCTGTCAGGTGTATGACTAGTTTTGGGCCTCTTCTGTAAACCTGTAAGTCTTATGCTGAGACCTCTGTAATTGAGGGATACACTTCTTTCATGGGCCTCTTCTCTACTGGTACCTGTGGAGTTGTAGTTTGTGAAATGCTGGCAGGAGAAGACTATGGTTCAATGTCAATTAGAGTGTTTTCCTCCCACTATGTCTGGTTCATGGATTTCTCTATCTCTGGTCTAGGCACATGAGCATAGGGGGAAATTATGTTCCTAAATATGGTTTCTGTAATAATTCCATATGGATCATAGTGCCAAGGAAAATTGAGACTGAAATTCATTTATTTTAATAGCTTGTTGGCTTCTTCCCCTGCAGCTCTGTATTTGCATATGAAAGATCCAATCTGGCCTCTGATCTTGAGTTGCTATTTTTTCTTAAAATCCACAAAATGTATGTTGTCTAAATTAATCATCTGCCTGATATATTCAAGAATAAATATTTTTACAGGAAAGTATTTGGGAATCTTGTAAGGTGGTAGCTCACATTCGTAAACTTTGATCTCTGTGTGATCCTGGTATAGGTACCAATCACCTGTTTTAGTAGGGTCTGACAGGTGTAAGATCCTTTGAATTTATTCATTTATCCTGGGTTCTTTTCGTCTACTTATCATGCTTACCACTTGGTGGTAAAAATGATCGATGAACTGCTTAAAAATGAACTTAGATGATTTCTTTCTCAGTAATGATGTCCAGGATGTGACAGGTTGTGGATTACTGCCTTGGTTGAGCTTCTGCAGGGAGAAGGACAACTTCTCTGATTGGAAAAATATGAACATGTATGCCAATATCGATGAATACCTGAACCCGCCTTCTGTAGAGAACTTGAAGAGTTTCTCATGAATGTTGTCGGCCAGAAACTGGTTGAAATTCAACTGTGTAGTGGCCTTCTCTTCGATGGAGAACATGGATAGAAAACCCAGGATGGATTTGTTTTCCCACTAGTCTAAATAATATCCTCAATTTGCAAAGCCTCCATCTCTTCTTTTGACTTAGAATTTAAGAACCTGATGATCTCATTTTCCTCTATAGGCCTTTCTCCCAATTCTCCCCTTATCTTGTCAATGACTTGTCTGGCTCTCTGCACCAGTTCATGCTGCTCAAATATAATCTGTATGAGCGGCCAAATCTCTATCATGGATTTGCAGATGTCTATCCAGATATTTTCCTTGGCTTCTAATAGTGTCTTAGCCATGATTGTCTCCTTCTACAAATTCTGAAGTTCCTGAATGGGCCTATGAGACTTGTGCATATCAGTGTTGTAACTTGACTGAAAGGTGGACTTCAACTGCTGAAGGTTATTGATTTCATCATGCAATCTTTTGATTTCCTGTTCTTGCAGAGACATGTCCTCCATGGACTTTGCCAACTTTTCTGATGCATCTATGGTTGTTGTTGAGGTTGCTGCTGGAATCTCCACTGTGGTGGTTGTTGTTGATGTACTAATACCTGTGATGGTAACAATGGAGAAAAACAATATTAAAAGGATGAACGAATGTCCGTTGGGAAAAGGATGACGAGCCAACCGGCTCACGGTCATGGTCCCCCGCATTGATTGGCCAATGGGTATATCGAGGATGAGGTGGAGGGTAATAAATGGGTAATGGGTGTATGGAGGTGAGGTGGAGGGTAGTGAGTGGATGGAAAGTGGATGGGATGTGATGGGCGACAAGTGAGTGGGGATGGTACGTCGACGGAGTAGTGGAACATGAAGTATGGGTGGAGGTAGTGGAGTGTGACGTCGGAGAGTGAAGGTGGTATGAGCAGGCGGTTTGGAGGCTTGCTCGGAGGGGGGGGTAGGCAGTAAGTGGTATAGAGAGGGGGGGTCAGAGTTGATGAGAATGCGCCACGTTAGGGGGGGGGCGCTTGGGGAAAACCACTTGCTCGGACCCCCTCCCTGCTATTAAAGGTAGAATGTTCGCAGGGGGGGGGGATTGATATCTCCTACCAGCTATAGAACTTAGCACGTGATGATGGACCACTGATATTTGCACGCACTTTAGCACATAGTGTCGATCATGTTATATCACAAAAAACTTAGGATAACACCCTTTTATGGGTTTTTTGCTGCCCCAATTCTTTCATTTTTTCACCAAGGGGTCATAACATAACATTTTAACTTGAAATCAAAGAATTTAACCAACTTCATGTCTAATTTATTGAAATGAAGGAAAACTAACCTGTGTCCTAATCTAATCACCTAGCAAATTTAACCCAGATTAGACAGTTTGGCTAAAGAATTATTCTAACCTAGGACATTTGATCAATCTTAAAATGTTTGATCAAATTTATTCACTAACCTATCTATCTTGGCTAAGATTAAACTGTTTAGCCAAGTTTATTCACTAACCTATCTGGAGAAATTCAAAGGACTTGACCATGGTTAGACAGTATGAATCAAGCCATTCTTATTGCATGGGGTTTTATCACTTTTCTTTTCATATCCTCTTTTATTCTTTTCTTTTTCCTTTCTTTCTTTTTCTTTCTTTTCTTTTTCTTTCTTTCTTTCTTTTCTTTTTCTTTCTTTTTGTAAATCATTTTCAGAATGAAATATTATTTACAAAAAAAATACAACTAGAGGGAAACATTTCTAGTCACTAGTTGATCCTATGAAACAAAGGGTTATAACATTGGCTCCACCTGGGGATGGTGCTCTCCTTGTGAGGTGCCAAGAAACTGCTACCTGATGTTTTGATAAATCTTCTCCAGTGCTTCTTCTGCAACTTGATTTTTTTTATTTTGAAGATCTGGTGGCACTGGTCAGTGGCTTAGGGCCTTCTCTTCAATCTTCAACCATATGATCAACAACACCCACACACAACCTACAAGTAAAAGAAAACAGTTTGTACAATGAGGTGAAAGGTTAAAAATCTTTATTCCTGTGGAACATAATATTTAAGCATCTTGTCATTTATGGGTCCTCCTGGCAGATCTGCTCCTTCATTGTCCTTGAGAAAAAATGCGTTATTTCCTCTAAATGCCTGAATGATGTAAGGGCCTTTCCAAAAATGATCAAACTTTCCATGCTTACCCTTGTCTTCATTTCTAGAATCCAATTTTAGTACCAAATCACCCAATTCAAAATCATCCTCTTTAGTCCTCTTGTCATAAATATTTTTGATACTCTCTTGGATTACTTCGGCCTTGTTATACACTTCTTATCTAGACTGTTATAACTGGATCATCTGATTTATTCTCCTTTGGGTATCATTGGGCTCCACATGTATTTCTTGCAACAGTTTCATCACAAGGACTCCCAAAGAAGTGGGGAAAACTGCATCAGTGCCATATACCAACTTATATGGGGACATACCAATTTCTCTTTTTATGGTCAGTCTGTCAGCCCAGAGTGCGTAAACCAACTTGTTATGCTAGGACTTCTTATTTTCCTTCAACGTCTTCTTAATAATATTCACCAAAATTTTATTTGAGGACTCATCTAACCCATTTCCCCGAGGGTAATAGGTTGTGGAGTGTCCCAAGGTAATTTGGTACTTGCTGCAAAATTCTATTATATTTTTGGATCTGAAGGCTGTTGTATTGTCAGTTGTGATTTTCCTAGGGCATCCAAAATGAGACAGAATATTAGTTTCCAAGAAATTAATGATGACATAGTTAGTGGCTTGCCTGCAGGGTACAACTTCGATCCACTTTGTGAAGTAGTCTGTAGCTGTGAGGATCCACTTATGCTAGCCTGAAGAGAGTGGATGAATATCACCAATAAATTCTAAACCCCATTGCTGGAATGGAGCTTCAACTAAAATGGGTTTCAGGGGTAGAGGAAAAAGTTTCCTTTTACCTTCAAAAACTTGGATTTTGTGGCATGATGTTACATTTTTATGCACGTTTGCAAATAAGGTGGGCCAGTAAAAACTAGCTCTGAGGATCTTGTTAGTCGTAGTCTTCCAACTTAGATTCCCACCAAAATATCCTTCATGGAAATCCTGCAATACCTTGTCAGCTTCATCTTTTAATAATCAATTAAGTAAGATACCCCCAACATCTTTCCAATAGAGGTTTCCATCTAGAATACAATATTTCAATGCTTTTAGTATCAAGAATATATCTTTAGTCTTAGTTAGATCAAGAGGAGCTTGTATATTATGCATGACAAAGATGAGGTCTGCGTACCATGGAGAATTTAAGAATACCTCTTTTATGTGTGGAGTCCCATGCTCTCCCTATTCATCAAATGCAGCTAAGAAGTTAATATCTAAAGCATGAAAATTGGATTCAGCCATCAATTTGGCCAAACCCTGACCCTTGATCAGTTTAGTGGGTTTGATTTCGATATCATATTCCAGAATAACATCAATCCACTTCCATCTCCTACCATCAGGATTATCTTGAGTCGCGATATCCTTCACCACTGCATTTGGAACATAAGCAATAATATGAGAATGGAGAATATAAACTCTAAAATATTTTATCACTTTTACCAGGGGAAAAGCTTGTTTCTCCATTATATTGTAGTTCAATGCAACATCTCTCAATGAATTTCTAAAAAAGGCTATGGGTTGTTCATGCCCATCACTACTTTTCTGCAATAAAACTGTTGCAATGGTGTGTTCTGAGGCAAAAGAAAACAAATAGAAATCCTTAGTGTAATCTGGACTGATCAAAACAATGGCTTGTCTAAGTGCATGTTTATTCTGCTCAAAGGAATGTTTAGACTCAGTGTTCCATTTTATTTTGGCATCTTTTTCCAACATATTTGTGATGTTCGTGAGGCGTTCTGCCAAATTGGGTATGAATCTTCTCAGAAAATTTATTTTATCAATGAATGATTGCAATTATTTGATGTTCCTAGGGTGGTCTAATTTCTGGATGGATTCTATTCTACTGGGGTCTATCTTAATTCCATATTTAGAGATTATATGCCCCAACAACTTGCCTTATTCCAAACCAAAAAGAGTTTTCTTGGGATTCAATGAATTCCCAAACTTTTTGCACTTCTCAAACACTCGTCTGAGATGTTGTAAATGTTCCTCATCTGATTTGGAGTAGACAGTAACATCATCCAAATATATGAATATAAAACTACCAAGCTCATCCACAAAGGCAATGTCCATTGCCCTCTGGAAAGTGGCACCAACATTCATCAAACCAAAGGGCATTTTCACGTACATGAAAGTTCCCCAGGTTGTGGTGAAAGCTGTTTTTTCCTGGTCATCTGGGTGGACAAGGACTTGGTTATAGCCCGAAAAACCATCTAGTAAAGAGATCCTACTGGTCCCAACTACCTTTTGTAAGATGTGATCCATTTTAGGCAAAGGATAGTTATCTTTGAGGGAAAACTTGTTTAGGTTTCCGGAATCAATGCAAAGCCCGATTTCACCAGTCTTCTTTATGGTAGGAACCAGATTAGAAACCCATTTTGAAAATCTTATAGGTACTATTATTTTTGCATCATACATATTTTTAATCTCTTTTTCTATCAGGGGCAGTAACTTTGGATTGATTCTCCTAAGTTTCTGTCTGAAAGGTTTATGTTCTTCTTTTATTGGGATTTTATGTTGTATGATACTGGTGTTGTAAGATTTTTAATCCTCATAGCCCCAGGTAAAGACATCTACAAATTATTTGCACAGATTGATATATTTCTTCCTTTTCTCTGGAGATAAAGATTTAGATAGTTTAATCATTTTGGGTTTTTCTTCTGTTCCTATATTACATTCCTCGACTTCTCTGCCAGTGGGTTCTATCTTTGGATTTTTTTCTACATCGTTGAAATCAAACAGGTCTTCTAAAGGAACTAATCCTTTGGGTAAAATATTATTCTTCAATTGTAAAATGTCTGATTCTTCATCTTTTTCATTTATTTCATCTGAATCTACTTTATTTACACTAACATTTTCTAAATCTGATTTATTTACATTATCATTTTCTAAGTCTGATTTATCTACACTATCATCATCGTTATCCAAATCAACATTTGTACACTCAAAATCATTCTTAGACTGCAAGAAATCTTCAATTTGTTCATCGTTGCCAAATACCTGCCAATACCTGATGTTATCTGGAAGAATTGGTCTGCACTTCACCTCTACTGTATATTGGCGATTGGGATGGAAAGGTATTTTGCATGTGGCCTCTAAAGTAGCCAATCCATCTGCAAGTATGTTATGGCCTTTGGGCATTACCTACAAGTCAACTTCAGTGAAACATTGTAGAAAATCTAAAACAACATTTCTATAAGCCTGAAGTCTAGAATGTTTTGTAGAATACTCACCTTTAATCTGTTTGAAAACCAGTTCAGAGTCACCTCTTACCATAATCCTTTTGGCACCATGTTTCTTCAACAAATTCAGGCCGAGCATCGATTCTTCATACTCAGCTATGTTATTGGTGTAATGAAAATTTAATTTGTAGGAGTGACTTTCGGAATACCTGGATTTATGATTATGTATCCAAACCCCAGCCCCAGTTCTCTCCTTGCTCACAAATCCATAAAAATCCATACTCCAGAGAGGTTTTGGTGTTTCATCACTTTATATTGTCACAAATTTACTTTCCTCGCTGATTACTTGATCTTCTTGCAGGTCAGGTGAAACATCTTCCAACTATGCAATTTGATTATCCAAGTCACCATCATTGTACAATATGAATGAATCTAGATCAGAGTGGAAAGAGTATAATGGGTAGTTGTGTTTTTTTCCTGACTGTTGACCTTATACTTCATCAGAGTCTCTCTTTACAACCTTATCTGTTGTCCAAATACAGTGATGGTAGCATAAGACATATCTAACTGCAAAGTTCCCTTTAACTTAGCTCCCCAAGGTATAGATAACAACATACCATATTCCAGAGGAATGTATGCAACCACAATATCCATCACCAAGGTGATGCACAAATATTTAATTATCCCTATACATTTGAATTTGCTAGAGTTAAAAGAATACAAATCCTTGTAGGGTCTGGTGACATCCAGCCCCAACTTCTCCATCATAGCTTTGGGCATCAGATTGTGAGAAGCATCGAAATCAAGCATAACGTTATGTAATGTCTTGTCATGGATATTCAGACTAATGTAAAATGGGGGAACAAAACCGATATTAGTTTGTCCATCCACCTCAGGACCAAAAAGAAGCTTAGGTTGGTTATCAACAACATTTACAGTATCTGTGTGTATAACTGGCTCAATGCTTAATGCTTTTGTTCCTATTTATAGTTCAATTCTCAATGCCATGATCACCTGTGATCTGCAAGCATTTTTTCTCATTAGTTTGGATAGGGGAATAGGAATCTTCAATTTGTCTAATTCCCCTTCCAGGTTGAAAGTAGTGGAAGTTCTTCTTTGGCTCTGCACTTCTGGTTTATCAGTCACAGTTCTTTGTGCACAAGTACTTGGCTGACTAGTTGATGCAACCTCAGTTTGATCTGATCTTTGTGAAGTTTTAGGATTTCATTTTGCAGAAGATTCATAATTATTTTTCTCATGGATTTTTTTGGGAAGAGTATCAGAGGTTTTCTTGGCCTTAGTTGCTTTCTTTGTTTCAACAACCTTCTTTGTAGGATTTTCATTAGTCTTTTTGCTTCTCAAGTTATACTGTCTGTGGACCTCCATTATATCATTTTCAAAGGCCTCCTGTTCTGTTTCCTCTTCTTCCTCATTTACCTCTGTCCGTGAAAGTAAAAACAACTCATGTTCTTCCTCAGTGAGAAAAATGGAGTCATTGTCATGGACACCCATGAGGCTTATGTGAATATAATCCAACTCTTCGATCATATCCTCCCCATCATCAACGTAATTGTCCTGAAGAGGTGGCCTAATACGTTGATCATGCCCTCTTTACTCCCTTTGGTCTCTGGGTTCCCTCTATCTGATTTGGGGAGGTTTCCTTTTGAAATTTGGATTTCTGATCTGAGGAGAAAGATGATTTTCCCTGGGTGGGTTTCTGTCAATGATGGTTAGCCTTTCCATCATTCTCTCCATATTTATGACTATGGAATATAGTTTAGCATCTGAAGAAGACGTGGAAGAATCTTCTTTGATTGTAACCCTTCTCTGTGTTCTTTGCCTGGCTCTTCTGGCTAATATATTTGCCTCCACACTCACTGCACTTTTCTGCATGTCTTCTAGGGTGACATAATTCATTTCCCTTAGTTGGTATGAAATATCAACATCAAATCCATTAGGGAACTTGATTAAAGCCAAACCTTGGGGAGGCTTGATATCAATTGGAATTGCGTTATAAATATTGTTGAAACAAATGAAATAATCCTGCACTGTTTCCCTTTGATTCCTTTTGATATTCTCATATTCTAATAAAATATGGAGAGGGTTTTTCTTTACCTCCCATCTATTGAGAAAACTCTACTGAAAAGAAGAAATGTCAAGTATGGTGGCAGGGCGTAAATATTTGAACCATTTTTTGACTTCTTCGGTTAATCTCTGTGCAAAAAGTCTCATTTGGACATCTGCTTCATCGACTTCCTTCAAATCAAAATAATCATTCATCGTATCAAAATTTTGTTGTGTGTTAAGAGGTCCAATACCATCAAACTGAGGAAGTCTAGTTTGATAGTCTTGGGGCATGGCATGTAAGGGAGCGACCAACACCAAGGGATCATATCTTGTTGCCATGATAGGTGGAGGCCGAACAACA
Source organism: Picea engelmannii (assembly GCA_009831015.1). Classification (NCBI taxonomy): domain Eukaryota; kingdom Viridiplantae; phylum Streptophyta; class Pinopsida; order Pinales; family Pinaceae; genus Picea; species Picea engelmannii. The sequence continues at coordinate 63,210 of ML816335.1, read as the reverse complement.
ACTTGTGTGATTAGAGGAGAAGTGATAGAAGAGGTAGGACTGGGAGATGTAGAGTGGACTATTTGATGTTTGATGGAATATGCAGCAATAGTCAGGGCATAAAGTTCTACTGATTGTTGAAAGTGAACTTTATACAAAGCTTGATCGAGATTGGCTACTAGATCTTCTAACTTGTTGAATTCTTGAAGAAACCGTTGATCAAATTCTTCTTTGGGAGAAAGTATTTCAGGGATCCTAGGTTGTAAAATGGTTTGATCTAGGATGGTTTCACTTACAAAGTTGTCATATTTGGTTTTGAACATTCTTTGCTAAAAGGATATGTCAAACTCAATATTCTGGATAGTGACAAGCTTCTCCAGGAGAGAAGTGGATGTATGAAGAGGATTGTGACTCCCAGAATCTTCTACAATGTTCTTTTTTCTGAGTAACTTTTCTAGATTGTCTACTGCTATTAAAGGTTCTGGATCAGGGTGAGATCTAGTATGAATTCTTTTAGGAGCCAAAACTTTAAATTTTAAGAAACCTAAACTAATATATACAAACTTTAACAACCTCTTAACATTTATCTCTTTGTAATTTAGATTTTATGATTTGTTGTGAAATAAAGTTTTCTTTATCTAGGGGAAAGAAACCGTAGGATAGAAAGTTTGTTCAGTTCCCCAGTATCGTCGCCACTATGTTAACACTCTGTAAATTCCTAGAGGTTGTCAGGGGTAGAATAAATTTAACTGAGGCAACTTACCCAACCACTTCGAAACTGAGATCTATTTCTTCCAGTTTCATAGAGGGATCTCTCTGTATGATTTATATATGTTTGAGTTTTAGATATTAGGCTAGTTGAAATAATAAGAGTGTGTTGTTTTGTTTTAACAAAGATGGCTGGAATTTTGCTTACACATCCATTGGGCTATGGGGTCTATGTTTAGGATTGAGATCAGAAGAAGACTTTATTAGCTTTCTTCACAGGGCAAGATAATGCAAATGTTGGATCCTTTAGAATTAAAATGATGGAAAGACAGAAATAGGTGAGATAGTCAATCACACTAAAGAAGCATTTAAGAATTTCTTTATCACAATATCAGAAGAATAACATTCAGATCTTTAAAATCCAAAAATAGAGTATTCGAGATAAATTCTTCACTTAAACGACTTTTAGATGATCAGAGATAGAAAACAAAATGATAACGAAGTAAGATAAACATTTAACAAAGAGAAGTAAACATTACCAACATCAACATGCAGGAATCTTGTGAATCGTCCTTTTTATTACTGGTATATCTCTTTAAAAAGATTACAGATTACAACTTTCTTGGGTGTAAAGATCAACCCTCAATACTTCGAAGTCTGAAGTATTTATAGAAAAAATTACAACTGATCTTGTCATTAATGATCAAGATATTGTGGAGAGAAAATCTAACTAACTAGATTACATTTACAAAAAAATAGGAATGCTGAATGATCCTCTCGAATCCTTGGTGTTGATTCTGAGGAAGGTGGTTGGTGATTCATCTTTGACTTGACCATGACTGTTCCACATGCTGACTCAGATTGTACACATCATGCTTACTCGATCAAAGCACATGGGTCATCCCATCTCTCTTCACCAGGGATGGTAATTTTGAGTAACCTTCGGTAAACTTCATCCATCTCTGTTTACTTGGAAAAGGTGGGATTGGTGATGAAGATGTACTTGATATCGTGTTGGATGCTGAGGTCCAACTGTAGAGTCTCCAAGAACGCTTGGCCAGTAATGTTGCCCTGTATCTCTGCAAACTTAGAACCATGTTTTTCCACTGTGAGGATCTTTTGTTTGTAGTCTGAGAGGGTAATCAACTTATCATTGATCACGAACAAACCTGGGAGCCCTTTCTTATGTAGTGAATCCATTTTGCTGAAAAACCTCTGTACTCCAATATCCATTGTCTGGACTCTCTCTTCAAGTTGCAACATCAATCCCTTCTTCGTCAAAACTTTCTTGACCTCAAGGATAGTTTCTGTCCTGTCCTCAATTTGCAAATCCTCCAACTCTTTTTTGACTTAGAATTTAAGAACCAGATGATCTAATTTGCCTCTATAGTCCTTTCTCCCAATTCTCCCCTTATCCACTCAATGGTTTGTCTGGCTCTATGTACCAGTTCACGATGCTCAAATATAATCTGTATGAGCGGCCAAATCTCTGTCATGGATTTGCATATGTCTATCTAGATATTTTCCTTGGCTTCTGATAATGTCTTAGCCATGACTATCTCCTTTTGCAACTTCTAAAGTTCCTTCTTGAGCCTCTGATACTTGTGCATATCAGTGTTATAACTTGTTTGAAAGGTGGACTTCAGCTGCTGAAGGTTATTGATTTCAACATGCAATATTTTTATTTCCTGTTCTCACAGAGACATGTCCTCCATGGAATTTGCCAACTTTTCTGATGCATCTATGGTTGTTGTTGAGGTTGCTGCTGAAATATCCACTGTGGTAGTTGTTGTTGTTGTACTGATACCTATGATGGGAATTTCATTCAATGGGATGAATTCCATTGGCACATTCTGCTCTTTTTCTTTAACTATATTCTCTAGCTCAACTTCCGTCTCCTTAATCTGTGCATTCTGCTCCATGATTAATTTCAACATTTCCTCTTTATGGCCTTCAGTCTCAGCCATTTCCTTCGCCTGTGGATATACTGTAGCAGGAATTTTCAGTTGTTTCCTCAGGGAGGCTATGTAAGCGTTCTTCTTCTTGAGGATTTCTTCTGCTGCTTCCACATTTGATGGATCATATCCAATCTTGAGTACCAGTTCCTCCAAAGATTTTATATTGTTATATTTTGCCAAAGAGGACACTTTCTCCAGCTTCAACCGTGTCTGGACATTGTTCAAGTAAACTTGTAACTTTGCAACAATTGTGGAGGTATTATCCAGGGTGGAGAAAATCATTTCTCCAGTCCGTCTGTACATATCCATCTGATCAGTTGGATGCACCTCTTTGATATCAAACTAAAATGTCGACCTTTTATAATAATAAATTGTTTTGGGTTGAGGCACCTGTGCCTGCAAGTATGCCATGTGCATCCTCCCTTTTTCTGTGTCAAAAGAAGAGAGCAACCTATGTTGGGCTGTGTTGACGAGCGAAATCGATTGTCCGTCAACTGAGAGAGTGGAACTGGTCCGGGGTTGTCTAATAACCCAAGACATTTGGGATGAACCACCATGACGGGTTTAGCGGCTCCGTTAGCCGATCTAAGGTCCTAAGAAAACAAAAAAAAGAAAACTAATGTACAATAACTAATCTAACTAAAACTAAATAAAACAAACTAACAAACTAATCTAACTATAACTAATCTAACTAAAATTAAATAAAACAAACTAGACTAACCTAACTATTCTATATATACAATCTACTAACTACTACTATACTAACTCTAACCCATTAACTATCTAACTACTAATTGAAATATAACTTATTCACAAAATGTACAATATCTACAATTTACAGATTTAAATAAAACCTGAAAAACTCATTAATATTCTGTCCTAAGACAGAAAAATATATTTTTGTTGATTTTATAATTTTATGAACATAAATCTAACTAAACTAAATCACTAATCTAAAATACAAATATATATAACTAAAATACTAATATTATACTAAATAAATTAACAAAAATAATCACAAACTGACCTGGAGAAATGCTCCAGATTTTCCCTGTGTATGATGACTGTTTTAGCTGACCGGAGGGAGGAAACCCGCACCGAATTATCAAGGAGTTGCTCGTAAACAATAGCTGCAGTGCTCTTCAAGTGTTTACAGGACAAACAAGACATAAAAATAACAACAATCTTATAATTTATAAATCTTCACAATTAGATAAACCTGTATGCAAAGACTTATACTAAATAATTCAATTGATGAAGAAGAGAAATCTGTCATTCATTAACTGAACAAAGTAATTGCTGTATTTTTAAAGTAATGGAAGAAATCAGATATGGATCACATTAATTTAAATCATATCATTCAACAATAGACTATGATAGCTAAAGTAGTCTATAATCGATTACAAATGACATGCAAAAACTTGAAACAAAAGATTGATATTATGAAAAGTGAAAGCTGTAGCAGAACATCAATTTCTGTCTCAGTTTGTATTAGGAATCCATAGCCTGGTTCTCCCACAAGTGAGGATAATCCTTATTACAAAAATAATAAGTATTTATAAGTTTTCCACAGGGTAAAACCTCCCTCTGGAAGTTATCAAAACTGTTTACATAAATCTGGGAAGATATCCCAAGTTTCACTAAACTAGGAACCTACAATAAAACTAAACACACAAATATCCCCTAGACTGTCCATCATATCCCATGCAATTCGAATTTACCTGAAAAGGGTCAAAATTGGACAAGTTAGAAGGATCCTTTATTAATAAAATAATAAAAATCTAATTCTATAGACTAGCTACAGAATCTTGCGATTCTGTAGCTGGTCTAAATAAGACACAGAATCGACATTGAAATAAATTGAAAATCTTTCAAAGAATTAAATTTAATTAAAATCCAATAGCTATTTGAAAACAAATCATTGAAATTGAAATGGTTGTACCATTCAAAATCAAACAGGATCAAGATCAATCGAATGATCATAGAAGTACGCGTACTCTGTTTCTTTTGTTACCACAAATACGAACAAACAGAATCATAATAAATAGTTGTGAAATTGTTTGATATCAATTTGAAATCGATATAATCAAAACAAATCGTGGGCAATTTTTATGCTGCCTTATCAACAGGAGATACGATCAAATCCAAACAATATCATTTTCAAATCGTTATAACTGTAGTGTCATAGAAAACGATTCATGTCACGAGTGGATCGAGCTGGCGCGAAAATCAATTCAAATGAAATCATAACAGAATTCGTAAAAATTATCCGATCTTTTGTTATTGCAAATTGGGGAAACAAGATCGATTGAATTTGATCAAAATCGTTCCATTCAAACGAATTATAACCGGATTTGATAGATATAATCTAGGTTGACCATTTCGTTTTACAAATCAAACAAAGCAGCAATTATAATACGAATTCGACTCATAAAACAATCTTTCCAACTCGAGATATGGGATAATCCAATCAGAATAAGAGCGAATCGAACAGTTAAGGTTTTAACATAGTTACTATGAATCAAAACCATTCCACGATTTCAGGCGCATTTACACAGGCTTAACTCAGAGCATTGTTTTCATACGAAACAGAGTAATTCTTTCCAAATTTGAACCGAACAGAGTTGTATTCATGTTCTTAGAAGATTACATGACAGAGCATATATTAAAAGATCGTAACAACCAAAATCATTTAAATCGTTTTCCAATCACAGCACATGGACCATAACAAAATCATATCCAAACATGATCGTATTCTAAATTGAGCATGAAAAAATTCCTGTTCAAAACAAATTCAATTGAAAGCAGACCGTGAGTTTTGTTAACCCAATCAGACAAACGAGAAAATCAAATCCAAATGAAGACCAATCAAATCCGAATGAAAATCTATTGGTGTCTAAACTGGGAATGCTCAAATCATATATCCGAAACAAAATTTCATTTATTTTAAGCAAAGCGAAATGTATATAGGATGAACACATTCTGATAGAGCCATTTCGAAATATAAACAGAGCTGTTCAAAATATAAATAGAGATGTTCGAACACCAACACCAAATCACTATATTAATCCTGGTTATTCACAAAACAAAAACGATATCAAAATCATACCTGTATGAGCAGATGGCTTGATCACGACAATTTGGAGTTGACAACGGCTGTGGCTGATTCAACATTCTTGAAAACGATGGAGCCGGTTGTCTTCTGCTTCTTATCAGTTGCTTGGAGCTAGTTTCTTTGACTGGTCAATATTGCAATTTGATCTTCCAGTGATTGAATTTTCGATTGGAGTATGGGAACGTCGATGTAGTATCGTTCTAGCCATAAATCACTTTGGTCACAGGGCGACTGTGTGAGTTTCAAAAAAGCAGGTGAGGGTTTGATTACATTGCCAAGGGTTTCGTTAGGCAATTTGATACCAGGGTAGCCAGGATTATTCCTTAGGCAAGGGGGAAGATTCGTCACGAAATCAAAAGGTGGCTCGGGGCATAAACCCTGTGAGTAAGGGTACTCACTGGCTAAAAAACGTTCTACGTCAGAGTCTGAATCCTCACTAAGGACTATGGGCTTCTGTTCGACAGAGGGTTTAGGTTTGTTTGTAGCCATCCTTGAAATAAGCCGAGCGTTCTTTTTACCCTTAGCAATAACAATAGGGTTTGCCTACATGTTTTTTAATAACCTCAGCCTTCTCTGCTACAACGTCTAGTAAAACAATGTCAGGGTCGACCGAGGGCTTAGGAGATGGCAATAGGACATGTAAGGGAACGGGTGGCTGGACTTTGGTTTCATTAACCACAGGCTTGTCAACCTAGACAGGGTCTGTATCGTCAAAACCATTTCGAGCGATGAAAGCTCTCTAGCTATCACCGTGTAAACTCAAGTGATAAACAATGATGAGTTTAATAAGTCCATGATGGAACAGGCTACTGTCGGCCTTTTTCCTTTTAAACCTTTTAGACATTTTATATAGGCTACGCTGAAAGTAAAAGGGCATATTCAACGGGTATCCCATAAAATTCATTAACAAACGCAGGTGGTAGAGAAACACGAGTCCATATCGACCTTCATAGGTCACGAACTGTTTGACTATTACGAAAATATCATGCAATCGAGTTTTCAACGTAGAGATGGGCATACCTCTGTCATAAGAGGTGACCTTTCGGGAGACGAACAGTAGTGGCCATGGAACCTCTTCCACTTTCAAATTCTTGAATGCTGGCCTGTGGTAGGTAACCCTGTAGCAGAACTGATAAATTTCTCATCGATTTCCAACTGTATGTCACCAACCTTGGCTCTACAACCATCAAACGTCAAAGCGAACTGTTGTGCCACACATAATTTAAAACCCTCAAATCTCTGCACCAAGGTAAGCCAACCATTATCCTTCAAGTCTTTGTGGGCATTGTCAAATAACAGTAAGGCTTGGTTGCCGTTTGGTTCGATTCGCACCACCGGTGCCATGGAGCCGAGCACACGGTGAGTCCAGGGTTTGGGTCATAGCATACACAGGAGCAAAATGCGCGAAGGGTTACCCGAGCTAACAGAGGCAAACGGGGATAAGGGATAGGCATAAATGTTATCGTGCGAAGGTGGTGGAGCTTATCTCTGCCATGCAAAATAGTTATTTCCAAAGTAAAACCGCTGGCTCTCATAGTTGTTCAACCCACTAAAGTCATGTCACTTGGCCGACCAATGAAAACATCGGCAAGTGTATAAACCAATGCGCGCAATCAACGTTGTGCCATAGTTTTAAACCATCAACATTTAATTTGAAATCAATACCAAATATTTTGACCATGCACCAATGCATTGTAACAGCTCATATTAATAGTTTAACCAAGGTGTCAATGGGTCTTTATATAATCAACATACCAATAGTTATGAAAACATGAACATAGGCATTATATCAAAAGACATATATAAAAGATTTAATCATAACCCCTATGTATTTTCATGAAACCAATGGTCAAGTAGGTCAAATAAAATGCAAACCCAAATACCAATGCATTACAAACTCAATGAAACCAAGTCACACAATCAATACAAGAATGTCCAATGAGTATAGTTCGAAAGTTTTTCCAGCTGCATAACGATAAGTGAAAAATAAGTGCAATATACATATTGACAAGAAGGATCATGACAGTTCAAATGCGACTTCGAAAGACTAAATTTTCACGCTTACAGTTGTGAAAAAAAAACGAAGGTAAATGTGCAAATGTCGCAAAAATAAAAGTGTCGTTTATTTGAATAATTGCGACGAAAAAAATGATGTTTGAAAAACATTGGTGCAGGCAGCTTATAAGACAATAGAAAAATGTGAATTGGCTGCCAACAGGCTGTAGATGTTTTCTTTCAGAATTGTGCATAAGTGCTGCTGGTAAGAATCTCATTCTTCTTCTTAATCAAGTTATATTTCTCAAAAATACTAAATCCTGCAGACTCTTGTGAGGGCTTAGTAGTCAATGTGGTATCAGTATGCTTCTTGGATGAATAAGTAGACATCATTTGTTGGATGCTTGAGAAAAGTGGTTATTTTTCTCCCTCCACTACTGCGATAGACTGGATTTCTTCTCCTCCAGACCTGTCAGGTGTATGACTGGTTTTGGGCCTCTTCCCTTAAACCTAGAAGTCTTCTGTTGAGACCTTTGTAACTGAGGGAGATAATTATTTCCTGGGCCTCTTCTCTATTGGTACCTTTGGAGTTGTAGTTTGTGAAATGTTGAGAGGATAATATTATGGTTCAATGTCAATTAGAGTGTTTTCTTGCCATTGTGCCTAGTTCATGAATTTATCTATCTCTGGTCTAGGAACATGAGCATAGGGGGGAATTATGTTCTTCAATTGGGTTTTTGTAATAATTCCATAGGGATCATAGTGCCATGGAAAAATGAGACTGAACTTCATTTATTTTAATATCTTGTTGGCTTCTTCCCCTGCAGATCTGCTGTTGCAAATGAAATATCCAATCTAGCCTCTGATCTCGAGTTGTTGTTTTTTCTTAAAATCCCCAAAATGTATGTTGTCTGAATTAATCATCTGCCTGATATATTCAAGAGAGAATATTCTGACAGGAAAGTATTTGGGAAGATTGTAAGGTGGCAACTTGCATCCGTAAACTCTGATCTCTATGTGATCCTGGTACATGTACCAATCACCTATTTTAGCAAGGTCTGACAGGTGTAAGATCCTTTGAATTTCTTCATTTATCCTGGGTTCTTTTTGTCCACCTAGAATGCTTAACACTAGGTGGTAAAACTGATCGATGAAATGCTTAAAACTGAACTAATATGAGTTCTTTCTCAGTAATGATGTCCAGGATGTGACAGGTTGTGGATTACCATCTTGGTTGAGATTTTGTAGGGAGAAGGATAACTTCTCTGATTGGAAAAATATGAACATGTATGCCAATATCGATGAATACCTGAACATGCGTTCTGTAGAGAACTTGAAGAGTTTCGCATGAATGTTGTCAGCCAGAAACTAGCTAAAATTGAATGGTGTAGTGGCCTTCTCTTTAGTGGAGAATATGTATAGAAAACCCAGGATGGGTTCGTCTGCCCACTCGTCTGAATAATATCTGACTAGACAACACAGGGAAGAAATAACTTGGTTTCCTTTCACTGAGAAAAAGGAGGAATGGTAGGGGGGATTTTTCTTGGGTAATTGGACACTCTCAGGGAGAAAAAGTTCAAATATTTGTGCTCTCTAGGGGAAGGAAAATTTTTGATACATCTCGGTCATAATTTCAATGGAAAAAGGGGAAAGAGAGTTGGCTCTGGGTATCTGCATCATCTGGTTTATTGTTTCTGGGGTAATGGTGAAAAGGGTCTCTCCAGATGATGAAATAATGACTCTCTGACTAGGGAGACAGTGTGCCTGGAATTTGAGAGTGAACTCAGGGAAATTGTAAATTTGAGGGAATAGGTACAGTGGGAGATTAGACTCCCAGAGTTCAATCTCGTTGCTTTGGTCTATAAAGGTATCTTTCAGTCATAAGTGAAATTGGAAGAAGTCGAATTAAAACTTCGGCTTTGCAATTAGGTAATCTTTATCGGCCAGAGCTATCTGATCCATGTCAATAGGAGGTGGGAGGAACAAATTCTCTTTGATCTCTGAGGATTTGGATTTGGGTGCCATTGATCTGAATGATACCTGCAAAAATATTGTTAGCTGCGTTTACCAGGCATTAATGGTGGATGTTGATTGAAGAGGATGGAAGATGATATGGTGTGGCAGCGTCTGGATCGTGAACAGTGCGACAATGGATAAAAATGAGATTAAAAGGATGAACGGATGTCCGTTGGGAAAAGGATGACGAGTCAGTCGACTGACGATCATGGTCGCTCGCATTGATTGGACAACAGGTATATCGAGGATGATGTGGAGGGTAATAAATGGGTAACGGGTGTATGGAGGTGAGGTGGAGGGTAGTGAGTGGATGGGATGTGATGGGCGACAAGTGAGTGGGGATCGTACGTTGGTGGAGTAGTGGAACATGACATATGGGTGGAGGTAGTGGAGTGTGACATCTGAGGGTGAAGGTGGTATGAGCAGGCAGTTTGGCAGCTTGCTCGGATGGGGGGATAGGTAGTAAGTGGTATAGAGATGGGTGGGGGGAGTGTCTGAGTTGATGAGAATGCACCAGGTTAGGGCGGGGCCGCCCGGGGAAATCTACTTGCTCGGACCCCCCCTTGCTGTTAAAGATAGAATGCTCCGGGGGGGGGGTCCGATATCTCCTACCAGCTATAGATATTGGTGCGTGATGATGGACTGCTGAGATTTGCACGCACTTTAGCACAAAGCTAAGATCATGTTATATCACAAAAAACTTAGGACAACGCCCTTTTATGGGTTTTTTGTTGCTCCTAATCTAATCACCTAGAAAATTTAACCCATATTATAAAGTTGAGATAAAGCATTATTCTAACCTAGGACATTTGACCAAGCTTAAACTGTTTGATCAAATTTATTCACTAACCTATCTACCTTGGCTAATATTAGACTATTTAGCCAAGTTTATTCACTAACCTATCTGCAGAAATTCAAAGGACTTGACCATGGTTAGACAATATGAATCAAGCCATTCTTATTGCATGGGGTTTTATCACTTTTCTTTTCATACCCTCTTTTATTCTTTTCTTTATTTTTCTTTCTTTCTTTTCTTTTTCTTTCTTTCTTTTCTTTTTCTTTCTTTTTGTAAATCATTTTCAGAATGAAATATTATTTACATAAAAAATACAACTAGAGGGAAAATTTTCTAGTCACCAGTTGATCCTATGAAACACATGATTATAACAGTGGCTCCACCTGGGGATGGTGCTCTCCTTGTGAGGTATCAAGAACTTGCTACCTGATGTTTTGAAAAATCTTCTCCAGTGCTTCTTTTGCAACTTGATTTGTTTTATTTTAAAGACCTAGTGGCATTGGTTAGTGGCTTAGGGCCTTCTCTTCGTGCTTCAACCATATGATCAAAAACACCCACGCACAACTTGAAAGTAAAAGAAAACAGTTTGTACAATGAGGTGAAAGGTTAAAAATCTTTATTCCTGTGGAACATAATGTTTAATCATCCTGCCATTTATGGGTCCTCCTGGAAGATCTTCTACTTGACTGTCCTTGATAAAAAAATGTGTTATTTCCTCTAAATGCTTGAATGATGTAAGGGCCTTTCCACAAACTATCAAACTTTCCATGCTTACCCTTATCTTCATTTCTGGAATCCCATTTCAGTACCAAATCACCCAATTCAAAATCATCTTCTTTAGTACTCCTGTCATAAATATTTTTGATACTCTCTTGGATTACCCGGGTCTTGTTATACACTTCTTCTTTGGACTGATGTAATTGGATCATCTGATTTATTCTCCTTTGGGTATCATTGGGCTCCACCTATATTTCTTGCAAAAATTTCATCACAGGGACTCCCAAAGAAGTAGGGAAAACTACATCAATGCCATATACCAACTGATATGGGGACATGCCAATTGCTCTTTTTGTGATCAGTCTGTCAGCCCAGAGTGTGTGAACCAACTTGTTATGCCATGACTTCTTATTTTCCTGCAATGTCTTCTTAATAATATTCACCAAACTTTTATTTTAGGACTCAACTAACCCATTTCCCTGAGGGTAATAGGTTGTGGAGTGTCCCAAGGTAATTTGGTACTTGCTGCAAAATTCTATTAGAATTTTGGATATGAAGGTTGATGCATTGTCAGTTATGATTTTCCTAGGGCATCCAAAACGAGATAGAATATTAGTTTCCAAGAAATTAATGATGACATAGTTAGTGGCTTGCCTGCATGGTACAACTTCGATCCACTTTATGAAGTAGTATGTAGTTGTGAGGATCCACTTATGCTGGCCTGAAGAGGGTGGATGAATCTCACCAATAAATTCTAAACCCCATTACTGGAATGGAGCTTCAACTAAAATGGGTTTCAGGGGTAGAGGCAAAAGTTTCCTTTTACCTTAAAAAACTTAGCATTTGTGGCATAATGTTACTTTTTTATGCATGTATGCAAACAAGGTGGGCCAGTAAAAACTAGCTCTGAGGATCTTGTTAGTCGTAGTCTTCCAACTTAGATTCCCTCCACAATATCCTTCATGGAAATCCTACAATACCTTGTCATCTTTATCTTTTAATAAGAAATTAAGTAAGATACCCCCAACATCTTTCCAATAAAGGTTTCCATCTATAATACTATATTTCAATTGTTTTAGTTTCAAGAATCTAGCTTTAGTCTTAGTTAGACCAGGAGGAGCTTGTAAATTATGTAGGACAAAGATCAGGTCTGCATACCATGGAGAATTTAAGAATACCTCTTTTATATGTGGAGTCACCTGCTCTTCCTGTTCATCAAATGCAACTAAGAAGTTAATATCTAAAGCATGAAAATTGGATTTAGCCATCAATTTGGCCAAACCCTGACCCTCGATCAATTTAGTGGGTTTGATTTTGATATCATATTCCAGAATAACATCAATCCACTTCCCTCTCCTACCATCAAGATTATTCCGAGTCAGGATATCCTTCACCACTGCATTTGGAACATAAGCAATAGTATGCGAATCAAGAATATAAACTCTAAAATATTTTATCGCTTTTACCAGGGAAAAAACTTGTTTCTCTATTATATTGTAGTTCAGTGCAACATCTCTCAATGACTTTCTAAAAAAGGCTATGGGTTGTTCATGCCCATCACTTTTTTTCTGCAATAAAACTGCTGCAATGGTGTGTTCTGAGGCAAAAGAAAACAAATAGAAATCCTTAGTGTAATCTGGACTGATCAAAACATGGGCTTGTGTAAGTGCATGTTTATCCTTCTCAAAGGATTGTTTATACTCAGTGTTCCATTTTATTTTGGCATCTGTTTTCAACATATTTGTGATGTTCCTGAGGAGTTCTGCCAAATTGGGTATGAATCTTCTCAAAAACTTTATTTTAACAATGAATGATTGCAATTATTTGATGTTCCTAGGGTGGTCTAATTTTTGGATGGCTTCTATTCTACTGGGGTCTATCTTAATTCCATGTTTAGAAATTATATGCCCCAACAACTTGCCTTCTTCCAAACCAAAAAGAGTTTTCTTGGGATTCAATGAAATCCCAAACTTTCTACACTTCTAAAGCACTCGTCTGAGATGTTGTAAATGTTCCTCATCTTATTTGGAGTAGACAATAACATCATTCAAATATATGACTATAAAACTACCAAGATCATCCACAAAGGAAATTTCCATTGCCCTCTGGAAAGTGGCACCAACATTCATCAAACCAAAGGGCATTTTCACGTACATGAAAGTTCCCCAGGGTGTGGTTAAAGTTGTTTTTTCCTGGTCATCTGGGTGGACAAGGACTTGGTTATAGACAAAAAAACTATCTAGTAAAGAAATCCTACTGGCCCCAACTACCTTTTGTAAGATGTGATCCATTTTAGGCAAATGATAGTTGTCTTTGAGAGAAACCTTGTTTAGGTTTCTGAAATCAATGCAAAGCCTGATTTCACCAATCTTCTTTCTGGTAGGAACTAGATTAGAAACCCATTTTGAAAATCTTAGAGGTACTATTATTTTTTCATCATACATCTTTTTAATCTCTTTTTCTATCAAGGGCAGTAACTTTGGATTGATTCTCCTAAGTTTCTGTCTGAAATGTTTATGTTCTTCTTTTATTTGTATTTTATGTTGTATGATACTGGTGTCGTAAGATTTTAAATCCTCATAGCCCTAGGTAAAGACATCTACAAATTATTTTCACAGATTGATATATTTATGCTTTTGCTCTGGAGGTAAAGATTTATATAGTTTAATCATTTTGGGTTTTTCTTTTGTTCCTATATTACATTCCTCGACTTATCTAATAGTGGGTTCTATCTTTGGCTTTTTTGCTACATCGTTGAAATCAAAGAGGTCTTCTAAGGGAACTAACCCTCTAGGTAAAATGTTATTATTCAATTGTAAAATGTTTGATTCTTCATCTTTTTCATTTATTTCATCTGAATCTACTTTTTTTTTTGTTTGTTAATTTGTGCGGAACCTGTTGGCAACGCGATTAACCTATGGCTTGAGAAACCGTGACTCAGGGGCATCTAAGCCGTCAAAATCACCCGGGGATCGCACCCGGCCTGAGCCACACCAACCCTTAACATGGTTGGATTTTTTTGTCCCCGCAGGTTTCGAACCGGTGACTTTAACATCACGGAGTGGCTTAACAACACACTCCATCACCGACTGTCCTACACCTCGGGGGCATCTGAATCTACTTTATTTACACTAACATTTTCTAAATATATTTTATTTACATTATCATTTTCTAAGTCTGATTTATCTACATTGTCATCATCGTTATCCAAATCTATATTTGTACACTCAAAATCATTCTTAGACTACAAGAAATCTTCAATTTGTTCATCGTTGCCAAATACCTGCTAGTACTTGATGTTATGTGGAACAGTTGGTCTACACTTCACCTCTACTGTATATTGGCGATTGGGATGGAAAGGTATTTTGCATGTGGCCGCTGAAGTAGCCAATCCATCTGCAAGTATGTTCTAGCCTCTGGGCATTACATGCAAGTCAAATTCAGTGAAACATTGTAGAAAATCTAAAATAACATTTCTATAAGCCCTGAGTCTAGGATATTTTGCAGAATACTCACCTTTAATCTATTTGACAACCAGTTCAGAGTCACCTCTTACCATAATCTTTTTGGCACCATGTTTCTTCAACAGCTTCAGGCCGAGCATCAATGCTTCATACTCAACTATGTTATTGGTGCAATGCAAATTTAATTTGTAGGAGCGACTCTCAAAATACATGGCTTTATGATTATGTATCCACACACCAACCCCAGTTCCCTCCTTTCTCACAGCTCCATCAAAATCCATACTCCAGAGAGGTTTTGGTGTTTCATCACTTTTTGCTGTCACAACTTTACTTTCCTCAGTGATTACTTGATCTTCTTGCAGGTCAGGTGCAACATCTTCCAACTATGCAATTTGATTATCCAAGTCACCATCATTGTACAATATGAATGAATCCAGATCAGAGTGGACAACGTATAATGGGTAATTGTGTGGTTTTTCCTGACTGCTGACCATATACTTCATCAAAGTCTCTCTGTACAGCCTTCTCTGTTGTCGAAATACTGAGATGGTAGCATAAGACATATCTAACTGCAAAGTGCCCTTCAACTTAGCTCCCTAAGATCTAGATAACAACATACCATATTTCAGAGGAATGCCTACAACCACAATATCCATCACCATGTTTTTTGTTGGGATCTGAGCCAAGGTGATGCACAAATATTTAATTATCCCTATACCTTTGACTTTGTTAGAGTCAAAATAATACAAATTCTTGTATGGTCTGGTGACATCAAGCCCCAACTTCTCCATCACATCTTTGGGCATCAGATTGTGAGAAGCGTCGGAATCAAGCATAGCGTTATGTAATGTCTTGTCATGGATATTCACACTACTACATATTGAAAAATTTGCGACGACCACTTGCGACGAAAGTACTCTTTCGTTGCAACATGCAAGAGAAAAAGTTCAATTTTTCTAAATCCACCCCGTATTCGTTGCTAGCTCGACGCAGTTACTTTGAATAAATTAATATGGTCAATATTCGTCACAAGAGTGACGCGCATAGTTTTTTCGTTGCAAGAGCGACGACTTACCTAACGTTGAAAATTGACCGTTAAAAATGACCTAAAATAAATAGGTAAAAAAAAATATTTTTAGTTCACGGTTGTCGCAATTGCGACGATTGTGACCTAAAATTGGACTATTAATATTTGACAATTTAAAGATGTTGCGACAATCTTGCTATAACAACGATGGTTCTGAAAGAGGATTTTTGTGCGGAAGAATGTTGCGGAATGTTGTTAGAGGTGGGGGAAAAAGTAAAGCGGTTGAAAAGAGTGATGGTAGATGTTATTACCCTTGTAAAAATTGTTGCCTCGTACGTCCCGTAAGAATTTTAATAGCAACAACTACAAAAAATTGTAGGAAATATGGGCACATTGATGGCAGATCGAATGAATATTGTCCCATGGTAATTAGCTATATATTCATTATCTTTTATTTTTATTTTTTCATTTTTATATAAAATTATATATATATATATATATATATATATATATATCGTTTGAATGTTTGTTATAGTATACACTAATTTTGCATGAATATTGTTTGTAATTATAAAGTTAGAGTTGCCCTCTAACTTTCCGTAGAATATTGCACCAAGTATTAGTAGAAATGATGGTGTACAAGCTGAGGAACATGATCATCATGACCAAGAAAATGAGGATCCCATGGAAGAAGATGATGGGACAAATCAAATGATCCAAGATTTGTTTTCGCAGCCGGATGAGGATGGGGAAAATGTTGGTATTTATGATGAACCTCTATTAGAAAATGAAAATAAACGACTTTATGAAGGATCAAGAGCAAATCTTCTCTCCACTACATTGCTACTAGTGAACTTAAAGGTTATGAATAATTTGTCGAACACTTGTATGACACAGATACTAAGGTATGTAATATGTTTCATCTCATATTATACATAAATGTTGTTTTTTTTCTATTTGTTTTTAGTGTTAATTAATGTGTAAAATAAGAATGCAATTTTTACGATTAATATTCTTACATTAACTAGTTATTTGTTATGTTGTAGATTGCTAGGTGAATTTTTGTTACCATCGTAAAATATTTTACCTCACACATATCAAGGTTTGCATGCCATTATGAAAGACATTGGAATGGATTATCAAACTATAGATGCATGTCCTAATGACCATATTATATATTACAAACAACATGATTTGAAAACATAATGTCCGCAATGTCTTATTAGTAGATATCGAACCGATCAAGTAACAAAAAGGGTGCTTCGAAAGATTCTTTTTCATATTCCCATAATTCCACGTTTGCAACGATTGTTCAGGTATGAAATCATAACACAATTTATGGATTACCATGCACGTAAAAAAAGTGGAGATGGTGTTCTTCGAATGCCTGCTGATGGTTCTACATTTAGGGAAATTGAGGAAAAATGGGCAGATTTCAAAGATGAACCTCGTAATGTTAGGCTTTCATTGGCAACTGACGGTTTTAATCCATTTAGAGAGCTGAGGTCTATTTACTCAATGTGGCCTATTTTTGTTATCAACAATAACATTCCTCCTTGGATGTCAATAAAGAGGAAGCACATAATGTTGAAAATGATTGTTCCAGGTATCTGTTTACATTAATTTTTTGAATTTAACATTTTCATTTGTTTCAATTTTTGCATAATATCTTTTGTTTATTTATTTAATTATATATATTACGTGATATCATTCCTATAGTAATTATGTGTAATTTCAAACAATTAGGTAAGTACTAGGTTAAACATATGAATGTATATATCGAGCCTCTTATCGACGAGCTACTAAAGTTATGGGCTGGCATCACAATGTATGACATATGTAAACCAATCGGGGAGAATAAATTTAAATTCCGTGGAATAATTTTATGGACAATTCATGATGCCCCTGGACTAACACATTTTTGTGGTATGTAGCATTCTAATATTGCTCTTTAATGCTATATAATATTTTAATGTTATCATGGTGCATGTTTAATTTTTAAATAATCTCATCGTATAATTGACATTAATCAATTTGTTGCAGGTATTCAAACAAATGGTAAATTTGCATGTCTAGTTTGTGGCCCTAAGATGAAGTATTGTCATTCAAAAAGTTTAGGAAAGATGGTGTTTGATGAGTATAGGCACCTTCTTCCTAAGATTCATAGGTATTGTACTACTGCAAAACATATTTTCAATGGGAAAGAAGAGATTGGTTTAAAACCACGAAGAATGAAACCTCACCTATGGAGGTTGGAATATAATAGAAATCATCAAGGTACTCAATTTCATAATGTATCGTAGATCATGTGATGTTTTGAATGTTTATTTTAATCATTGAATTTATTTTACTGTATTTGATAATTATTTTTGTGATTTGTTTTATGCTTCATGAAGGCCACAATCATCATGAAGGTATTAATAATGGGCTTCCACGAGGAATGAAATATTATCCCGCTCAATTCATGAGTTTTCCCTACTATGAGGAGCTAAAAATAGATCATTTGTTTGATACAATGCATATCGGGAAGAATGTGACTGAAACATTATGGTGAATCATAGATGGTAGGAAGGACAAAGAAACAATTGTCAAAATTTGTATTGACATTCAGGAAGCCAATCATGCAATGCGAAGTGTGATTTGATATTCAAATAGATCAGATGGAGTACTAGACTGAAATAACCTTCCATGGTTATTAACAGAGCAACAAAGCAATGATGTAAAAGAGGTCATTCAAAGAATTAAATTTCCCACGGGTTTGGCTTCAAACATAAAAACTATTTTAATGAAGAAAAGTGAATTTGGTGGGGTAAAAACACATGATTGACATACCTTCATTAATGTAATAATTTTGGTATACATATTTATATATATTGGCCTTATAGATATTTTATTTTTATTTTTATTTTTATTTTTGCTTGTCTACTTTGTTCGAAACAAATAACGATTCATTTTGTTGTTACAGTATCGCTATCTCTCCCAAACGACTTTGACAACAACGTCAAACAAGTTATATATGATCTTGGAAAATACATGAGGTAAGACATAGTTGTGATTTATATGCAAAATGTTCTTTCAAATTATTGTTGTACTTAATGACACGTGTTTTAC
>ML816335.1:13414-31545 GCA_009831015.1 Picea engelmannii | reverse complement strand
TGTTTATTTTCCATTTTTCAAAAAACTTGTAGGTTACCAATTCATGTACGAAGGTATGCATGAGGTGGAAATGAGATGAATATGAGGGAATTTATGTTCATTTTCCATTGTTCAATATGATTTAGCATGTGTTTTTGTTGTTGCCAGGATTTGGTGGTCCATGCTTGTCATGGTGTAGCCTATAATTTGGTGGGTGGTGTGTTCTTGTCATGTTTTTTTTAGATTTATTATCAACTATGATATATGGTTGTGGTTATCTTGGTTGTTGTGGTGCACTTTGGAATTTTGTGGGTCATTGTGCACATCTCAAGGTAACTTGGAATTTTATGGGTGGTTTGTGCTTGGAGTGGATTTCTTGGTTGTATTTGTTGTATTGTTTGGTTGTGTTTGTCTCAACAGTCATGGTGCATTATGGAATTTGGTTGGAGGCATGTCCTCATTATGGGGTTTCCTAGAATTTGGAAGGTGCTTTATGCTTGCCATGGGTTTCCTATATCTGGTCTCTAATATGGTGATTGGTCGTGGTTTTCTTAGAGATCGTGGTGTACTGTAAAATTTAGTGGGCCATGATTTTTTCTCATTGTGGCATAGCCGAAAATTTTGTGTGTGCTCTATGTTTCCAATGAGTTTCATGGTTATGGTATCGATTATAGTTTTTTGTTGTGGTTGTCTTGGTGATCATGGTGCACTCTGAAATTTGGTTGTTGTTCCATGTTTTTCATTCCTCTCTTGGGTTTGGTCTCGATTATGGTTTTTTGTAGTGGTTGTTGATGTGTGTTAAAACATTTCACGGAGGAGGGTTGTTTTTCCATAGGATTGTGGGTAGTTTCATTGCTACCTCTTGCATACAATGGTAGATTGGTTGGAATTGTACAACACTAGTATTTGAAGCACAATTGTAGATTTATACCAAACCATTTAGATTTTATATTATAAACTATTGTAGTCTCTTTCCATGCATGTTAAGTAAACCTACAGTGCAACATAAATGGAAGGACGATTTGTGAGGATTTATAACTAGATCGGACACTATGCAGAAAATAGACATAATGGATTATATTTCCTTCCATTCAAAAACCCTTTCTTTGGTCATGATCAACACATCATCCGCAAACAATATGTTAAAAAGATTGAGGAGTCTAGAGATCTTAAACCCATAAATTTTACCTTCAAAATGTGTCTGATTGAGCATTAATTTGAGGCCCTCCATAACCAAAATGAATAGTAGAGGAGATAAAGGGAAGCCTTGTATTAGTCCTCGCTCACTCTGGAAAAAAGAGGTAGGCCCGAAATTTACCAAGATTATTTCCAAAAGAATTGCATGTTTAAAATCATTTCCAAAATCTATTGATCAATGAGATTGCAATGGTTTAAATTACTCACAATGCTCAAATATGTAGTGTAAAACTCCAAATTTCAATCCCTGTAGTTTAACATATTTGGCTTCTCCTCTTTCCACAAAACAATTGATCTTACCATATTCTCAATAAATTGCTCTTTACTAGCAATTAACCAAACAATATTAAATAGTTTCAACATTCTAATTTGTTGGAGGGGTCTCAATAGTGGTACTACAACCTAACACATGCAATCTCTAACTTACCATTTGCAAATTTCTCAATGATTTCATCTCTTCCATGCTTGATTTTGGATTCTCTAGTCTTGAAAAATTGGGTGGAAATACTAATAAGTTATAGGTTTCTTCCATTTCTAGAAGTCTTAGCTTTGAAATATTTCCAATTCTCTAAGGAAGTTTACACATATTGTAGAATTTATTCAACAACATGTCTTCTAAGTAAACCATATTTCCTATGTCCTATGGACCCTAAAATAAGGCATTGCAATTGCTCATATTCAAATAGCGCAAACAACTAAGTCAACCAATTAAAGTAGACAAGATCCTAATTATAGAACATTTAATTAGAATTAGTCTTTCCATGCAAACAAGGTTACCTATTTTTTCTACTAGGTTGAGTGTTTGACAATAAATCATATACAAATGGAGACATTGTTTTTCATCATATCAAAGTAGTTATAGGGGTCAGTAGTTATAATTGTTGGGGATTAAGGGTAACATAGTTTATAGGTTAGGATTGACATGGTTTATATGGGTTCATGGTTACAAAGGTTAAATGGGTAATGGGTTTTAGAATTTGTGGCTTGGGGGCAATATCAATTATAACAATCAAGGGTTATAATAATTAAAAATTAAGGGTTAGAATGATTATATTTTCTAGTGGTTATTTTGGTTAGGGGTTATGGTTCATGGGTTATCAAAGATTAGATTTTTAGGATTAGAGGTCATATTTGTTCAATTTAGGTATTCTAAGGGTTATAGGGTTTATACCAATTAAGGTAATAGTAGTGGGGGTTTATAGGGGTTTGATAATAGGGTTTATCCATTATAAATGTTACAAGAGTTAAATGTTAATGAATATATGAGTTATGGGTTATGGTAGTGTTGTAGGAAAATCTCTCTGCGGACATGTAGATTGCCTCAAAGAGCTAGACCCTACTCTAAGATAGAAAGTGCTTAACGTGGACACTGACTTCCTTTCAAATCCATACAAACTAGCACATGAGAAGGAAGGAGAACAACAATACCTTTTTATCGATGTTTGTCCCTGCACACTCCAAATCGAACTTCGAACTATCGCTCCTCGTTGAGTCTTGTAGACAAACAAAGTACGACCGCTTCCTACTCTATTGATGTTAGCTTGAAAATAGATCTATCTATCAATGATAGGTTCATGTGAGATCAGAAAAAAACTAGAAAGAAATAGGCCAAGCGTGTCATATTGATGAGAATAACGACAACAGTACTTACAATCGTAGATGCGAATGCGACAGCTTCGTCAAGTCCCCTTTGTCTAACCCTTGCTCGAAAGATCCACAACCTGGATGATAACAACTTCACTGATCACTCTCCTCTGATTGACTGTGAGTTTCCTATGAGATCATAGGTTTCATGCTAGCAATTCTTCCCCCCTTTCCACCATCATAGAGCTTGCTTATATAGGTTAAGAGGAGCTTAACCTCTTGAGTTATCTTTAGAACAAGTTGAGGAACTCCCTCCTTAGATCAGGGATCTCCTGATGGAACCAAGAATTCGAATGCAACTGCCTTCTAAACTTGAAATATCCTCCCCTTATTCTCCTCAAAGGGCCAACTACTGCCTCAGATTAGGCAACGCTCCCTGAAAAGGGGCATCAGAGCGCTGTAGCGCTACCTAGGAATCTTGAGGGGAGCGCCAGCGATCCAAAGCTGGATAGCGCTCCTCCAAAGGGGCAGACAAGCGTTATAACGCTCCCTGAGGCCTTATAGGGGAGTGCCAGCGCTCCTAAGACTGATGTAGAGGAGCGCTCACCCCCAGAACCTTTGTTTAAGAGCTCTTCTCAGGTGTTAAGAGTTCCTTGACTTCAGTTAATCAATTCCTCTTCTCCAAATCAAGTGTATGATATGTTTTAAGTGCCTCCTTAGTGTCATCCTTATGGCAGTATGCTTAAACAACGTTTGCGACACTTGCGAAAGTTGTGAGGAAGATGTGACACTTACGAAAATTGAGAGGAACATGCGACACTTATCTAGTTGAGTAATTTTGATGTGTAACAGATTGCCCCCCAAAGTATGAAGTTAGAAGATGCGGACTGATAACTGAAATTCTTTGTAGACGTTCAAGCAAGGGTATAGACTCGGAGAACCTGACGGAAGTTTCACACAAACATCCAACAAATATCATGACATATTTCAAAACCCAAGGCAGGCATACCTATGCTTGGGTGATCAAGACTTGCAAGATATGGCCACCATAAAATACACTGCGGATCCATAATTGTATTGACAAGAAGGTATAGCCACCGAAGATACAATGTGGATCTATACTCTGATGACTCAGACTGATCGTAACCACGAAGAATACATAGTGGATCTACGAGATGACAAGACATAGCCACAACCAATACAAAGTGGATCTATGTGACAATGTATGTGTTCTTTGCCCAATAGAAACTCCTTTGCAGCCTGGGCAAAGCATATATCAAAGTGGTTACACAACCCAGGGTCTTCTTACCAATCTCTATGTGGTATGATTCTAACCATGTGAATAGATGTCTTGATGTCGAACATGGCAGAAACCACTTGATTACCAATCAATGATGTAAATCGTTAACAAGCGCGAGGGAGATCACCATTAATGTCAATGATTCCCAAGGTACCCTAGTACATTCCAACGAATGTGAATAGATGAGTTGAGGTCGAAAATCCGTGGAATCATTCGATCAGAGGTCAATGATGTAAACCTACTGTCGAATGTGAGGAGGCCTGCCATTGAGGCATGCAGGTCCCAAAGAACTAACTGGTTTCTAAGTCTGATTCCCGAATAATGTGTTGAAGTCGATGGGAATAGACTCGTCGAGGGAGTGCCTTGATGTATCCCCCATCAACGACACGAAACAGACACAGAGACATAATTGGTAGATCAAATGAACATGGACTGACACAGGTTTTGAGGCAAGATATTTGGGATGGCTAACTTCAGAGGTGGATACTTCCCTTGAACACTGAGGCACAACAACAAAACATGACATGGACCAATACTTATGCAGTGGATATGGTGACTTGTGTCGGGTGACCCAAAGGAGTGAAAGGGGCTCAAAGGATTGGCTCAGTGTAGAGGTTCAACGGATTATGATGTGTGCAAATGACAAAGTGCCGTGTTCAAGGGCGACTCTAAGGATTGCTGGACAATGTTCTCAAGAGACTGCTTGGCTTGCTCCTTTCAATTTTTCCCCCATCCAGATAGATGAGTACCTCTTTTTAATTTAATGAGCTCGAGGAGGATAACACATGCTCGATATAACTCACCTTCGGTAAGTTCCTCTTCCTTTGTTTAACGAACCAGAAGAAGTAAGGGATCGGTCCCATATGGGCCTGTCGATGTGTGTTTTAATGAGTCCAAAGATAGAAAAATCGAAGGTTTTTCGGGATTATAGAGTTTGGAAAAACAATTAAAAGAGAACTCTCTCAGTTCCTTTTTCGTACAGTAGTCTAACGAGACCGAAAAAGAGATAAACTATCGCTCGAAAGATGCCCTTTCTGACCTTTTAACAAGTGTGAAAGGAAGCAAGGTCACTCGACAATCTTTTCATATTTAGAGACTCTGAAAAGGGTTTAAAGGAGACTCCAGGGGGGTTCCTTTTTCGTGTGTTCGTATATCCGTATGGGTCCAAAAAAGAGATAAAAGTTTACCCGGTTACGTTCTCATATTATCGAGCTCGAGAACGAACTAAGACTATGCTCATAAGTGCGACAAGGTGAATAATCCATCAGGACTGCCAAGAAACCTGTGATGCCAAAACTACAAATCAGGGTTTAGTGAAGCCGGCATATTGTTAGAGAAACCCATAAATGACCATACCTTATGAAAAATGAAAATTTATAAATAACAATACAATGAAAATTTCATTTACCATTTCATTTTGCACAAGGATTTTGGAGTAGTGGAGATTCTCATTTTGGAGTGGATCTTGTTTTGTTTGCTGTCGGAGCTACGGTTGACTGTTTCGCTTGCCGTTTGGACCAGGTAGATCTCCATCTCTTCTTATTTCAATTACATGGTTTATAATTCATTTTCGTAGCATCATTTATTTTAAAATATGAAGCCCTAAGTTGCCCCAAATAGAACCAAATCGGCCTCTTTGAAAATCAATGGAAAAATGGGATTCTTTTTGCAAAAACGTGCTAGAAAAGGATGGCTAAGATGCCAACGCCTCAATAGTCAATTAGATAGGTCATTTTTTAGCAAGGAATCCATGAGAAAACCCCCACGTATGCCCACGCAGCCACAAAGTCGTTTTGATTTTTTAAACGTCTTTATTGTTGTTTGATGAATGTTAAATGGTTAAGAGAGGGCGTGGTGGTTATAAAAGAGTGTGT
This sequence comes from Picea engelmannii, assembly GCA_009831015.1. Classification (NCBI taxonomy): domain Eukaryota; kingdom Viridiplantae; phylum Streptophyta; class Pinopsida; order Pinales; family Pinaceae; genus Picea; species Picea engelmannii. The sequence continues at coordinate 25,611 of ML816335.1, read as the reverse complement.
GGTCACTTTTAAATGATGTGGGAACCTTATTTCATGTTTTAAATTGCTTTGAAAATTGCCGAAATTGCCAAAACGTGGAAATAATGAATTTCTTTATTTTTTTGTTTTGTATGTAATTTCGGCGACCATGATTGAGTGGAAAGAAAGAGAACATGAGATGGATGACTTAGCTGCCTTGCGGAGTCCCCGCACATGGGCCGCGTTGCGATCTTGTGGCTTGCTCAAATTCTTCAAGTTGCAAAAAATGAAGAAAGATATTTTATTGCTCGAGCATATGATCGGCCTATGGGATGTTGCAGAGCAAGGATTTCGGATTGGCACACAACTTTTAACCATTGAGTTAGAAGACATGTATTTTTTGACTGGCCTCTCGAAAAGAGGGGTCCCCATATCTTTTATCGGGCAGAGGGCGCTACTCGAGCAAGTGGACGTGTATCTGGCATGCCACTGTATCCCAGGAGCAAGACTGGTAGGGGGTAGAATCCCTATCAAGGATATTCGAGAGCTGCCCCTCTGGTCTATATTGTTTTCCATCATGAGCGTGACGGGCAGTACTAGCGTGCATCTGGCATCAAGATCGCAGGTGGATTATGGTGTTCAGTGTCTGGAACCAAAACTGTTCAACTGGAGTGCAGGGTTCCTTCGAAAGGTGAAGGAACAGATTTCACAGTGCAGGACAGGACATAAGCAATTTGGTTATGGCTCATTTTTGGTCTCATTTTTTCTAGAGCACATCCCCCAGATGCAGCCTCAGATAGCACTGGCGGTGTGACCAATGGATGAACCGAGGATGGAGAGGTGGACCAGTCTGTCTCTGAGGCTGGTAGTGGAGTCAGAGTTCTGTTTCACTGGTGATTTCTTTTCCTGGCTGAGACGAAAGTATCTCTGGATAGAGGACTTCCTGTATGTTGAGGTAGATTTCCATGGGAGTATGGATTTGATTTTACCCACGGGGGAAGACTGGGATGTGTCAGGTAAGAGACTGAGCCATACCTTGTCTAGTTTTTGTTTTTTGAGGTTTTTTGATGTATATATATTTTTTGGGTATGTGGAAGAGTTTTAACAGATGTATTGTTTTCAACATGCAAACAAGGGAGCAGTGCGCCCGACTGATATACCGATACCGGGACGTCGTGGGGGCGTCCTAGTTGCAGCGGATCCGGTAGTACCAGTGATAGGTCTCCGGGAGGTTGAAAGAAACCTCCAAGGCCTTATGATGGGCATTCCTCCTCTGCGGAGGGGAGAAGTGCCTTTACATATGCAGAGGCACACTGTAGGAGTACCAGAGAATATCAATTCTCTGCTGAGGTGCATAGTGCGCACGGTGATGTGTTACTCGTAGCACAATGTAGTGCAGGGAGATTAGAGTCTCTCTGGTGATCATTTTTTGTATGCCTTGTCAGGCGATGTTGTAGGGGTTTAAAGACCTGACATTTTGCTCTTCTACATACTTTTTGATGTAATCCAAACATTTCAGTCACGCCATATATATATATATATATATACAGTTTCGAGTTTTTACAGTGTCAATGATTTGTACATGATGATGTCTGTGATGTGTTTTAATTTACATGTTATGTACAGTTTTGTTTTCCTTAAGTCTTATATGTGGGCGAGATACCGATCCATGATATAATTAGCTAACGAATCCGAAACACTATTAAGTTCTCTTGGAATGTGTCTATATTCAATGTAATCGAACATTCGTTTAAGACGGCGAACTTGTAAGTGGAGACGTAGCAGGATAGGACTACGGATAGCGTAGATGTGGTTGAGTTGATAGACCATGAGTTGGGAGTCTAAGTAAACAACGATACGAGAGATACCTAGGGAGGAGGCTTGGGTCAATAGTCCGATGACAACATGATATTCTGCCATATTGTTGGTTGTTGGTCCTAAGCAGATACCTCCTGAACTCACCACCTCATCAAATTGGTAAATAACCCATGCTTCTGAAGCAATGTTCCGGGTATGTCGACTAGCACCATCTGCGAACCCAAAAAACATAGGAAAGGAAGATGTCATCTGCGCATGAAAACACAAGCACAATCATGAGTGGCAACGGTAAATACTCGAGCACGCGAAAGAAATAGACACACCAAACTAAAATACAATAATGTACAAAGTATAGATGCTAGGTGATCTAGGCATAGTACCTTTTAAGGTAAAGCCCGTTTCGGGGCTCTCCCAGGGAAATTCCATCATGATCTACTAATTCGTAGGCATCTCTATGTAGGATGCGTTTCACGATGTAAGGATCGTGCCACATAGGTTCTAACTTTCCTGTCTCCAATTTATCGTGAGCTTGGTCATAAACGAGGACTAAGTCTCCTTCTGCAAAAATCTGAGGGTGGACGGATTTGTCGTATTGACTCTTAATTCGTTTCTGATGTGTCTCATTAGCGAGAGCAACATCACGACGTGTTTTTTCCAGTTGGGACAGATAAAAGAATCGTTCTTCTTCAGCAGAACTATGGGGAAGGAGTTCTACTTTTAGTTTGAGTGATGGAATCTCACACTCGATTGGTAGGACGGCTTCAATGCCATATACCAACTGGAAGGAGTGAATCCAGTTGAAGTTTTCACAGAGGTGCGATAAGCCCAAAGAGTGGAGAAAAGTTGTAAATGCCACGATGTTTTGTTTTCCCCTACCATGCGTTGGATCATGGTTTCTAGGACCTTGTTGATGGCCTCAACTTGTCCGTTAGCCTAAGGATAGTAAGGGGATGAGTTTTCATGGCGAAAACTCAATTTGACTTGTAATTCGCTCATCATCTGGTTTTTGAAGTGTGCACCATGATCAGTGACAATGGCGTGTGGTACACCAAAATGAGTTATGATATGGTTGAAAATAAACAGAGCTACAATACGACCATCATTCAGGAAGGTAGGCATAGCCTCAACCCATTTGGTGAAGTAGTCGACGGTGACAATGATGTAACCATGCCTCCCCGGCTGAGGTAGGCTTACATTGCATGAAATCGATACCCCACTTGGCAAAGGGTTTGATGGCGATAATGGGGTGCAGCGCAGTAGGTTGGGTGCATGCCTTCTTGTTAAAGACTTGGCAGGGTGGGCATTTTTTGACGGCCTCGATGCAATCTTTGAAAATCGAGGGCCAAAAGTAGCCGACACGTAGGATTTTTTGTGTTGTGGCCATCCCGGAAAGGTGACCGCCACAGGCGCCAAGGTGACAATCGTTCAAAACGTGTTCAGCCTCCTCTTGAATCAGACATCGCCGAAGGATGGTGTCAATACCAAGGTGATACAAGGTGTCGCCGAGGATGAGATAACGACGAGAGTGGTGACGAATGCATCGACGCTCTTCGCGAGAGATGTTGGGCTGAAAACGTTGGGTTTGAAGGTAGAGGAGAATGTCTCTGTACCAAGGATCGGAGGTGCTGATGAGGAAGAGAGATTCATCGGGGAGAGAATCTCTAGGTTCAATTTTTTCATCGGCACGAGGGAGAACACAGATAAGCTCTACAAACACCAGGGATTTTTTGGCTTTAGCCTTCGTAAACTCAAGATCGAATTCTTGAAGAATAACGATCCATTTAGAATATTTCCCCCCAAGTACTTGACACGTCAAGACATGGTACATGGGGTTGGAGTCTGCGATCACCGTGGTGGTGTGTAATAAGATGTAATGGCGGAATCTCTGGACATCGATGACAGCTACCAGAGCCAGTTTCTCGACATGTGAATATCGAAGTTCAGGTCTAGATAGACTCTTGCTCAGTTAATAAATCACATGTTCTTTTCCGTTAGGGTCCTCCTGAACTAACACCATCGCAATAGTGGAAGTGGAGGCGGCCAAGTAAAGGATATAGTCCTTTGTGTACTCCGGAGGGTGTAACAAGGGAACGTGGGTCAAGGCATGCTTGAGAGCATCGAATGACCGTTGGGCAGTGTCATCCTAGATGAAAGGGGTGTTCTTTTGCAGTAACCGCATGAATCCTTTAGTTATCTCGGCGTAGTTGCAGATGAAACGGCGAAGGAAGTTTGCTTTGCCTTGCAAACTCTGGAGTTGAGTCAAATTGGTAGGTGGGGGTAAGGATAGAATGGCCTTGATCTTTAAGGGATCCACCCTGATCCCATCTTTGGAGACAATGAAACTGAGGAGTCGACCAGATTTGACAGCAAAAATGCACTTGTGTGGGTTCAAGCGAATACGGTAGAACCGACATCGAAGAAAAATCGCCCACAGGTGAGCAATGTGATCGGATCGATTGGATGAATGGGCGGGTAAATCATCGAGGTAAGGCTTCGCGATATGCTTGATATCGTGAAAAACGTACGACATGGTCTGCTGGAAAGTAGCACCAGTGTTTTTGAGGCCAAAAGGTAACTTTCGATAAGCAAAAGTTCCCCAAGGGCAGATAAAGGTTGTCTTATGTTGATCATCAGGTAAGATTTCAATCTGGTTATACCCAGAAAATCCATCCATGAAAGATAAGATTACGCTCCCCGCACAATTATCGATGATTTGGTCAATGAAGGGCGTAGGGTAGTTGTCCTTAGGACAAGCTCTATTGAGATCTCGATATTCAACACAAACACGGATGGTCCCTTGTTTTTTGGCAACCAGAACAAGGTTGGAGACCCATTCGGTCAGAGGGATGGGGTAGATAAAGCCAGATTTTAGAAGTTTTTCAACTTCTGCCTTTATAGCCGCGATTTTCTTGGGGTGAACCAGGCGAAGCTTTTGTCGAACAGGTTTCGCGTCAGGGATTTCGTGTACGATGATGGAAGGGTCGATCCCTGGCATTTCCTCGTAGCTCCATGCGAAGACATCGCGAAATTCCTTAAACAAAGCGGTGTAAGAGATCACTTCTTCAGGTGTGCAATTAGCACCAAGGTGAATGTTCTCCATGACACCTTTGATCGAGATGTCAATAACGATCGTAGTAGAGATGTTACCCATGTTCCCCTCAGAGAGAGTATCTTTTGTGAGGATGGGAGATTGCGGAGCATTGGTAACATTGGGAGGGAAGACAGAGCGTATGTCTTGGTGAATTTCTTCCAAAGGTGGAAGAAAAGAGGATCGATGATGGTTATCATCCCAAGGCATATCGTCAATGCTAAGAATTTCCATAATAGATTCGTCTGAAGGAAAAATCTGGACACTGACTTCCTTTCAAATCCATACAAACTAGCACATGAGAAGGAAGGAGAACAACAATACCTTTTTATCGATGTTTTCTCCTGCACGCTCCAAATGGAGCTCCGAACTATCGCTCCTTGCTGAGTCCTGTAGAAAAACAAAGTACAACCGCTTCCTACTCTATTGATGTTAGCTTGAAAACAGATCTATCTATCAATGATAGGTTCATGTGAGATCAGACACAAACTAGAAAGAAACATGCCAAGCGTGTCATATTGATGAGAATAACGACAGTAGTACTTACAATTGTAGATGCGAATGCGACAGCTTTGTCAAGTTCCCTTCGTCTAACCCTTGCTCGAAAGATCCACAACCTGGATGATAGCAGCTTCATTGATCACTCTCCTCTGATTGACTGTGAGTTTCCTATGAGATCATAGGTTTCATGCTAGCAATTCTTCCCCCCTTTCCACCATCATAGAGCTTGCTTATATAGGTTAAGAGGAGCTTAACCTCTTGAGTTATCTTTAGAACAAGTTGAGGAACTCCCTCCTTAGATCAGGGATCTCCTGATGGAACCAAGAATTCGAATGCAACTGCCTTCTAAACTTGAAAGATCCTCCCCTTATTCTCCTCAACGGGCCAACTACTGCCTTAGATTAGGCAGCGCTCCCTCAAAAGGGGCATCAGAGCGCTGTAGCGCTACCTAGGAAGCTTGAGGGGAGTGTCAGTGCTCCAAAGGTGGATAGCTCTCCTCCAAAGGGGCAGACAAGCGTTATAACACTCCCCGAGGCCTTATAGGGAAGCGTAAACTCTCCTAAGGCTGATGTAGAGGAGCGCTCACTCCCAGAACCTTTGTTTAAGATCTCTTCTCAGGTGTTAAGAGTTCCTTGACTTCATTTAATCAATTCTTCTCCAAATCAAGTGTATGAGATGTTTTAAGTGCCTCCTTAGTGTCGTCCTTATGGAAGTATGCTTAAACAACGTTTGCGACACTTATGAACAACTTGCCACACTTGCGAAAGTTGTAAGGAAGATGCGACACTTACTACAATTGAGAGGAACATGCGACACTTATCCAGTTGAGTAATTTTGACGTGTAATAGTAGTTAAGCTCATTAGGAGTTACAACTCAGATAAAGGTTATATTGGTTTAGAATTGTGCTTTATAGGGATTAGGGGTTGAAAGATCACAAACTACTTCATGTGTTGAATGGACCCATCTAGGAACCATAAAACATCATATGTTCCATCAACATGTCTTAAAACCCTCTAGCTCGTCATAATCCATGAAACCAAATAAGTTCCCCAACTATCCAAGGCTCATAAAAATCACAAGGGGTAGTGAATAAATTCACTAGTAGTACCTCTATACAAAATAAGGGGTAATCAATACCTTGCCAACTACCTCCCTTTAGTCTTTTTGTTATAGCCATTCCAATGAGTAATAGTCATTCCAGTGAGTTGGTGAGAGTAATAGCCATTCCAATGAATTCTCATTTTAAAGTATCTCTTTCAACACCAAAAAATTATGACACAAGGATGGAGTCCACATGCCATTCACACAATGCCTTATTCAATGATATATTTTACCCTCTTACCATATGAATTTATCAATCATGGAAAAATATGTGCCATTGTCTCATTATCGACTAAAGGAAGATTGACTAAACCTTGTTTAAACCGATAAATCATTCCAATCTTAAATCATTGTTCCAACATGGTTTCATGAAATTTTCTTGGGATGTGAAGCCCTGACACTACCTAGTGGACCAATGTGCCTAATACTCTGGTTATTATTATTAACATGGTAGGATCATAGAAGCTGGCTTCAATTTACATCCAAAATTTCAAGATTGTAGAATGGACCTGAAACATATCCTAAACTTTGCTTCAGATACTTATTACAGTTTCACAGCTAATAACTCCCAACAAGCAATAGAGTTTCCAATAACCATTAATCATTCATGGAGTATACTTCATTATCATCCACATTCAAGCTTTTGAACTCTTTTTTCCTGAAAGAGAATACATTTCTATATCTTCTCACCTTCACAAACCTAGAATCAATACAGAGCCATTCTTAGTATCACATGTTTGCATCAGGCATGTCAAATTCCAGTAGGTTATGAGATATCCCCAAAGTGAGAAGTGATGGCCTTCAATCTACCATTTGCCCCCCAAAAAATGTCAATATTTGGTGCATCTTCATCTGGTTTAATGCCTTCATCAAACCTAAAAAAAGTTGATATTGCTGACACCAATACTTGGTAATATAAATACTCATTTCTCCCACCATTCTAGGCAAAATAAGTTTCTTCATAGGCTCTTCATCCTTATTTGTATGTGACAACCTTCGCAGCCTGGCTCTCTTCGTCTTTTTCTGTCAGTTTCACTATTGTTAACCATCGCCATAACTAACTTATTCTTCAACTTGGATTGAGCAAAACTAATATTTGTATAGTTCTACTCTTGGCTTGAACAAAACTAATATTTGTATAGTTCTACTCTTGTATTGAACAAAACTAATATTTTTATAGTTCTACTCTTGGCTTGAACAAAACTAATATTTGTATAGTTATACTCTTGTATTGAACAAAACTCATATTTTTATAGTTCTACTCTTGGATTGCCTTAGACATATTTCCAACTAAAGCACCCAAGATTTGCAACACACCAACTGATGGTTGGATTTATTACTCCATAGCATTGACCCTCATCTTCAATGGACATTTCTTATAATAATTCTAATTTGCACAAATCCAACAAACAACAACCTTAATACTATTTTTTTCTTAGATCCATATGATAAATTTATCATGTCCTTAGTGTTTTCACATTTTTAATATGTCCTTAATATGTCCAAAATCAAGAGGGATATCACATTAAATTAGGTGATTGACCACTAATATTGGTAACTGCACCTTAGTCTAATTGTGCATCCAAAACTAAAGATATAAATTTTTTATTTAAAACTTTGAATATGATGATGGACTACTAACTAACAACACGTGCACATGCAACTGAAGGTACAACCAAACAGGTACTTGTCAGACATTTATTCATCGAGTGAGGAAAGCCTAGTACAAATAGAGGCCGGAAATGCGACTGCATATAGTAGATATGATAGGCAAATAAGGACCAGAGGTAGATATGGAATTTTTTCTTGCCGAAGGAGGATCATGCTCGTATGATGATGAGAGCATAGGAGACATAGATGTTCCACTTAGGTATAAGCATCCGGTGAAACAATGGGTACCTAAGGAACTACCTCCTATAGATGTTGACTTTGTTGTCAACAATAGGACATATCGTATTGCACCATCCTCCCTGCATGGCTTGGGGCTATTTTCCATGGATGGAATAATTGTAAAATACAATACAGTAACTGAATTGATGGACTATGTCAGACCGTGTTACAATTATAACGATTGGATGCAGTTGGTCTGGTACATGCGAAGTATGCGGAGATATGCACTCGCCGCAAATTATATACAACTAATAAACAAGGATAAAAATAAGGGAGTGACTATCTATATTGATGGAAGGCCTAAAGCTTCCGACAATATCGTAGGGTTTATAAGCAACACACAACCCAGGACAACAAACAAACAACCGAATTGCATATATGAGGGACGTAAAGAGAATCAAGTAGTCCTGTGCGCCTTAAAAAAGATAGCTCCCTGGGAAGAGTTATTAGTGTATTACCATTTGAATCGAATAGAAACATTGACTAATAGTGTGCAGGTTCTTATGCAATGCCTCTTTAAGAAACCTCTACTTATTGCATTATATTTTTTTATTGTCTTTAACATTGTTGTAAATATTATCTTTAACATTGTTTTTTTGTTATCATTAACAATTTTTTAAATATTTGGGGGTTCTAATTATATTATAATGTGGCAAGATGACCGTGGAAAGGGCCAGCCGCAGATCATGTAAATTATTATCAATTTCCACTTTCATTTTACATTGTTTTTATTATTTGTTTATATAATTTTATTAAAATAACATTGGTTTTTTTTAAATTATATGTAGTCCACAGGCCATGTGGATCATGATTCCACTGATGAGGAGGGGTTTTATTCATGCGTTGATCCGATGCTCTTATTAAAAAAAAATATCATTAAATCTAACAAGGAACTTGTTAGCTTGTTAGATCATCTAGAACAAAATCCCGACGTCAAAGAAAAGATCAAGCTCTTTATGTCACAAATTAACACATATAAGGTAATAACCATAATTTAAAGTGTTTTTTTTTTAATGCACTCATATGTTCAATTATGATACTTTGTTCTTTAACTTTTACATTATCTCACGAAAAAACATTTTCTTTTTTATAAAGGAATTTTTGGAGCCTGTTCAGCCCGGTGTTGGTAGTAGTGGCGCTACAGAGACGCTACAGAGTCCTAATGTGGGTGGTCATACAGCTGCTAGAGCACTATTTACTTCTCCATATTCCACACCTAATTTAGATAGGAGCCATGACATGCACCGTCGGGCATCCACACCTCGATCAGAGTCTAGAGATGGTGGCAGATATGAGGATCATAGTGTTGTGGTTGAGATGGTTTCATTTCCTGGAGCTAGACGTGGTACAAGCACGGGGACGCTTCCATGCACATTTTTGGTCGACGATAATGGACTTCCATTAAAACAATCAAGACTCCTAGGTAGTTTTAATTCATATTTTAATCGTTTAATGTTTTCCTCATACATAAATCATCTAGATTATTAATTTTAAATTAATGATCATATCTTTTTGTGTATTGTAGGAAACGACCTTTTTTATAGGCACCTAGAGAGAAAGACCTTGCCGATTTTTGGGGAAACCTTACGCATGAGGTGGAATTTCCAGAATTTCAACCTCAAAAAGGAACTTATGGATTATCTTGAAGACCTCTTTGGAGCAGACACGTTCAATAAAAAAACAGTCACATTTGCAGTGGGTCAATATTTAAAATATACGCGGGATGTTTATAGATGAATCTTGGTAGGAAATCCTAGGTATGAGCATCCTCCCTCAATTCCAGAGAGGGAGTGGAAGGTGATCATTGATGATTGAAAAGAGAAGATTTTGAAAAAATCAAGAAAACAAGTAACTCATACACCAAGGTAAATTACAATTTTTTTAATTCAATACCATCTTTATTTTTCTTTAGATCTAAATAAAAGTGTGGTTATATATAACATACTTGAAAATTTTGATGATAGGTTGCCTGACACTTCGAAGGAAACCAAAGCAAGGATTTCCAAACATGGCCAACATAATCTAGGCCAGGGCGGCTACTCGAGGTTACAGTCACGAATCGTAAGTACCCAAACATCTTAATAATGTTATTTGTATCACTTTACAACTTTAAGGTAATTGCAACCAAAAACATTAAAAAAACATACCCTTATGCAATGCAGGGCGACAACTTCGGAACTGAAACCACGGAGGAAGACCTCCAACTTGGTTACAAGTATAGTTATAAAGCCAAGGTTGATCATAGGAAAAGCATGGGGAATACCCCAAGATCCAATTTGTGGGATAAGGTAAATAAAAATCAGTCCACATTAACCTTTCGTTACTTATAAAATACATAAATGTTTGATATCATCCATAATTTAGTGTCTTACTTTGTTTTAATCAGGGGAGAAACACTATCAACGAAACCATTCTTACTGGACAACAGAGCATTGATAGTGCAACTCAACCATAAGATCATGGTGCTCCCTAGTAGTCCCATCCCATTGAGGTGCAACCCCAAGATGTTCCTATGACTGAGGCCCATGACGGTAAAATGTCTATGTATTAATCATATACTTAATAATTTTGTACTTATAAATTTTGACGGTTCAATGGCAGAGAATGTCATACTTGATCCTCATCGACCTGAAGATTAGGTGAATAGGCCGAAAACCATTCCAACGGTGCCAACTAGAGGACCAGGTAAATAATTACATTGCAAAGTTTTTTTTTTAATATTAATTAACTACTTCAATGATATTTAAAAATTAGCCATATAAATTTAATATTTTTTTATTTTTTTAGGTGATGTCCCCTCACAGCAGCATCCACGCCATGGGTACCATACTAGACATACTCGACGTGAAAGGACTGAAACAACATCAGCTGCTGAAGAGGAGCCAATAAACAAAGAAATGGATATGGATGAATTGCTTAAGACCTAGAAAGCACAAAAGAAGACTATAAGAAATTCATGATGTCATGTAATAATTTTATAAGACAGTTAGATGTACATTATATAGTTGAACATGTAATGATGCAAATAATGCATTGACATTATGGGTAATTTTTCATTTGATAATATACACAAGGATATTTCTATGGCTTGTATATATCTGTGAATGTAATTTTTTTATACACTTAATGATAATTCCAGCTTCTCTTATAAGACTTGGTATATATTAATTCAATACTCCTTGATTCAAGATGTGAGAATGCAAGCAAGACCTGGTGCCTTGTGCTTGGGCTATGGAGACTAGGAAACAAATAGAACTTGAATATGCAATATGAAACTTCCAAAATCGTGTGACATGATATATGCAACTTTGAAAGTCTTTTGACATGTGACATGTGGAAAACATATTTTTCCAAGCAATGTGCAAACTTTAAACTTGGTGCAACATGCAAAAAGGAATTTTTGGGAAGATGCAAAAATAAGTTTTAAGGATTAAACATGAGGGGTTGGAAATTACCATGTCAATCATTTTATAATATTTTTTCAGAGAATTACCCTTTTTTTCATTGTGTCTCACATGACAAAGAGAATTACCCTTCTTTTCATTGTGTCTCACATGACAAAGAGCATTACCCTTCTTTTCATTGTGTCATGGACATGATGTTTCTTTTGATACTGAGAGGGGGGTGAATCAGTATCAAGTACAATTTAAAACCTTTTTCAACTTATACTTAAACCATTCAACTATATCCAATGATCCATGAACAATAGTATAAGAGTTACACCAATACACCACAATACACCATGCACAATATATGAGAAATAATCAATAGTTATTGTTCAAGGGAAGTAATGACTTCCAAAGGTAGCTACAGCTTCCAAATGTAAAGGGAGGGATAAAC
>ML816334.1:140357-168423 GCA_009831015.1 Picea engelmannii | reverse complement strand
AGAGTCGAGTTCCCTGGAAGACAAGAACTCTAAAATATCAGCTAGAAGACCACAGGATATTGGGTGAAAATATTTCAAATGTTGGGTAACTAAAGAGAGTCCAGGCTAAGTGAAGAATCTATAGAGTGACTTGCTTATAGTATGGAAGACCACATGGAACAATGTTATCGCACAAGGAAACGTGTTCTCCTATAGAGCAAATTTGAGGAGAATAATTAGGGTCGGGATGATTGAACAAGTGATAATGAATCCAAACCCTCGCTATTTTCAAAAATGGAATACTCCAACAACTGGTAGCAAATCTTGTTGACACTTGTTCCTTTGAATGGTCATGATCAAGCCCTGTGTTTCCCCAATTAAAATCCTGACACATACAACACCAAACTCTATGTTAAGCCCTAAATAGTGGCACATTATTCCTTAATTAGGGAATATTACATTAGTAATGTTATTTTGTTTATGTTGTCTTGGGTCCATTAGTTGTAATTGTAACTCCTAGTCTCCTATATATACAAAGGATACCTTTTCATTTTGAATCATCTTGTATTTGGAAATTTGTGTGGTGTATAAGGAGGTTTCCCCCTCAAAGAAGCTTATTATCTGAAATTCTCTCTTTTTCAAGGAATTGAGTACTTATTCTGAGGTTTTTCTATGCTATCTTGATATTTGGTTCCTAACATTTGGTATCGGATCTCAAGGTCTTGGGGTTTCGCTGCTACAACTCAGATACCTTGGAATTTTTGCTATAACTTTTTTTATACAAAATTTTAGAAGGAACCCCTTGGAGGATATTCAGTAGATGGATCAAGGTACGTGGGGTAAACATTTCATCTCCTGAGGACTTATACTTTCAGAGATATAGCCTTTGTAAGTTAGGGTTCTGAAATCATCCTGAATTTAGTCATCTCGGAATTTTCTCTATAAATCTTATTCTGTAACATTTCAGACCCTAAAATATAGAGGATATTCACAAAAATTATTAAGTTATTTGTGATAAAAATTTCATATTTTGCGTCATCCTACTTTTGTAGATAAACCTTGTGCAAGACAGGGTATTTGACTAGTCATATTAACTAGTCTCAAACAAGTCTTCTAAGTAAAATAGTGATATCTTCTTCAGTGAGTATCCAAATTAAGTGAGTCTAGTTGCATTGGATGATGGATAGTCTATAGTGTTTCTACTACAAGTTTCAGGATCAAATATCATATCTTGTGATCTTGGCACGCTTTACAAGTACGCTCTCCTGGAAAAGACAAAAATAAGCAAGGTGTGGGGAAGTTACCATAACTTCTACTTGGCACATCCAATTTTGATCAAACTTGTGCAATTGCAGAGAAGACGTATCAGAGAACTATAAAAATAAATTTCCAGACCCAAAAGAGACAAAATTTTAGAGTTACAGTAGAATAAATATCGTCTAGCAGATTCAGCTTGAAATCAAGGCTTAAAAGTGATACTTGGCCAACATGCCACCAAAAAATGGAACTTCTACACCAATTAAGCCTCCAGAGAATCCTACTTGGAATCTTGAAGAAGGTGAAGAAATGTGTAGAGACACAAATGATTTACAAAAGAAGACAGTAACAAAAGATGAACTACAAGGGATGATGGATTCAACTGAAGCTAAGTTGGAGGTAATAATGGATACTAAGATGGAGGGTTTAAAAAGGGAGATCATGGAAGGATTGAAATTTTTATAATAGAGAGGAAAACTAAAAGTGAAAATATGTCATGTTATCACATGAAGTTGTCATGGGTCATATGTAGTTGTTGTTAATATCTAATTCTGCACCTCTACCCCGTCTCTCTCTTTTCAGCATACCTTCCTAGAAGTTTTTCCTCTTCTAATTGATAAAGTCGGTTTCCCTTTTGTTCAATGACCCGATTTTCCTTATTGTCTTGCTTGAATGATTCTTTGCACAAAGTGTTTCTGTCTTTCTTGAAGGATAAACGCATATCGTGATTTGGTTCGAATTATCGGTCATCTTGTTTGTTGTTTATTGAGCTCGCAACAGGTCGTCCAAGTCCTTTGTTTGCACAGGAAACAACCATGAGCACAAAATACAGCTTCCAAATTTGTTGAACACTAAAATTTGAACCATCTCTAAACATGGTTAAAAGGATCTTGGAGTTGGCGGACAGATAAATTTTAGCAAGGGCGCTAAAATAGCAAGGTTACCCAGATCACAAATTGCAACAAGATCGACGACCACACTTCATTTCAGGGATGAAACATGCTTGAACGTTAAAATATTAGAGCGATCCAGAAATCAAAACCATGGTATAACAAGAGAGGTATGTGACAGTTGGTGGTGGATTTCAGGGGTTGGAGCAGTGTTGATCCAAACCACCCTCGCAACTTCCAAAATCATGTGCTTATATATGGTCCAGTCCGAGAGTGGCGCGTGGAAAAAAAACTAGGCGTTAAGTCAAATCATGAAAGAAATGCCATGATGAGCAGAAGAACGTTAGCATATTGCGACCAGTCTATCATAGAGAAAACATGAATAAGGGTGCTACGGAATGTGCAGAGCAAATTTTCAGAGCGCTACAGAATCTGCAGAGAAATTATTGGAGGACACACAACACTGGAGAAGATGCACCCAAGAAACAATACATGTCATTCATTTTTTATTAGAGTGGTTGCCAATAGGCTCCTTGATTTTAGCAGTTCGTTAGATCTGTTGGTACAGATGTTAGACTTGTAGTTTTTTGTGGAGAATCCTAGGATAGGAGGCCAGCTTGCACCCCTATCTATTGTCTACTATTTTGATTATAAATACATCAGATGAATGATATGAGAGGTCGGATGGTCGAGAATGGCTCCCTTTTTGTAATATTTTGATTAAATGGAGTTGTTCTCTGGTTATGTATGAGACTTGAGACATTTTCATTAATGGAAGTGAGTTTCCTTTCATCATCTTGTTTCTTCTTATTCTGAAATTCTCATGATTGGATGATCCATATGAGATGTTGTGGTTTTTTTATAATGTAGGTTTGACTATAATGTTGCTATGAATTTTTTTCAGTGTTTTAAACTTTAAGTTCAAGAAGTTCTTGTGACTGAGCTTTTCTTCTCCTAGCTGCTTGAAGGCCTAATGCTTATAGCAGACCTATCCACCTTGATCACTATGTATTCCTTCTATTCACCTTTATCCTTAAACCACTGAATGAAGTTAATCAAAACCTCATTTTCTTATGCATGCTAGCCCAAAATTCTGTGTTAAAACATTTTTATGTTGAGCTTTGTCCATCTGACCTTTAATCATTAATTTATATTTACAAACCTTTTGATGGGTATTGGGCTTACCCTCTTGCAATCTAAGGGTGATTCTCAGTGCTAACATTCTTGGCACCATTTCCGGAGAACAAATTGAATACATTTCCCTGGGATTGAACGACAAAGCATTACTAATTATGAAGGTGCATAAAAAATTAGTACATTGAAGATTGCAACTTGCACCTGGTGACCCCACTATTTCAGTTGTGGCTCCCAAAGGAAGACACATGAGGTCTACTCCACATCTACCTTTGGAAACACATGAATCTGACCCAGAGAGGATTATCAAGAAAGGAAAGACTTCTCAAGAAGGCTTTTCAACAGTTGTACCAAGTACTTCTGGTCAATTACATGATTCTACTTTCAAAACTCCAGTAGTTATATCCAATTCTCCTCTTTTACCTTCTGCTAAAGTTTCTAGAAGTTTGGATTTTGAAAATTTTCCTATTGAATACTCTTTTTTTAGCCCCAAATTGAAAAAACAAAGTTTTGAAACCCTTTCCTCTCCTGATGTTGTAAAGTGGTTTAGACTAGAGAGATTAGAAGATTTTCCTTCTTTAGGCCTTCCTACTCCTCCTATCAAAGTTGTTGTGACTAAAGAAGAGGAAGCCTTTCTTCCCTTGGACCCTATACCATCTTCCTCAAAGACTCAAACTCTTCCTCTGAAAATTGAAACCTCTCCATCCATGCTTCCTCTTTCTCCAAAATTCTAAGTTGTAGTTGTACCTATCAAAACTCCATATCCCCCTTGTTCTCCTACAGTTCACAACCCAATGGCAGGTGCTAACCTTCCTAGAAATAGGATGGATTCCATAGTGGCTACTAGGTATGCCCCTCTTGTTTTACCTCAGCCTCAGCCTGTGAATGCTCTTCCATATGGAGACTACCTTAAGTACATGCCCAAATTCACAGGGGAGGAAGACATAACTGCAGAAGAACATCTTGCAATCTTTTATAGTTATGCAGACAACCTTAACATTGAAAATGAAGATGTATGAATGAGAGTCTTTGTAAAGAGCCTTGATGGTGAGGATAGGAAATGGTTTAGGGGTTTGAATCCTGGATCTATTGTTGGGATTGAAACTTTGGATGATGCTTTCCTAAGGCATTGGGGGGACAAAAAGTATTTTCTTTATTATCTTATAGAATTTGGGTCACTTAGGAGGAAAGAGGGAGAATCTATTTCAGACTTCCCAAAAAGATTTAATAAAATGTACAACAAGATTCCCACTAAAATAAATCCTACATAAACCTCTGCCAAGATTACCTATGCCAGTGCTTTTGACCCTGAGTTTTTCCTCCTATTGAGAGAAACAAGATCTACCTCTCTAGCCCATATGCAAGATGCAACTTTGGAAGTAGAATCTAACATATTGGCAACTGACAAAATTAGGGGAAAATATGATAGAGAAAGAAGGAAAAGTAGGGTTGAAGCTTCAACCTATGAATCCCTTGTTGTCCACCCTCAAGTTGATGAACTTACAAAATTGGTAAAATCACTTTCTATTGAAATGCAGAAGTTGAAACTTGAAGGAAAACATAACTATAAGAACCCACAGAATGTTGATTATAGAGGTAATTTCAGAAGACCAAATAATGCCCCTCAGGTCCTTCAAAGAGAGAAAAGGAACGGGAATAGGGATGATGAAAAAGTCAAAGCCCCTCTCCAAAACAACCTTGTTGTCGATGAAGAAGGAGAGGATGAAGAAATTGATCCTGAAATCCATTGTCTTGGTGACACCTCTTCATCTCCTCATTTAACCCAATATTCTAATGAAGAATCTCTTATGGATATTCAATTAAATGAATTGACTAAAAAGGAATAAATAAATGAAAATCCAAGTAAATACAACCTCAGGTCAAAAAAGAAAGAGGGAAGGACTGACACTTTTGATCAACCCACTAAAGTAGAAAATTATGCTAAGACTGTAGAAACTAGCGGCAAAGAAAAAGATGCACAAAACCCCCAGGCATTGGTTAAGAGCCCTACCCCAGAAATTAAGGAGATTCTAAAATCTCCATCCTCTTTTAGCTTTGAGAGTGAGATTCAAAAAATTAAAATCCTTGTACCTTTTTTGGAGCTGATTAAGAATGAGGAATTCAAAAGATATGTTTCCAAAGTGTTGTAGCCCGACCCTTCATCTAATTGCATAGATTCAGTCAACCTTCAAGATGAAAAACCAATAGTCATCATAGGACCTTTGGTAGAGGATAGAGATGAATCTCCCCCCCCTTTCTACACATCATTAAACATTCATGATAAAGTGTTGCACAATTGCTTGATGGACTCAAGGCCATGTCATAACCTCATGCCTAAAACTATCATGGATGAGCTTGGGTTGGAAATTACAAAAACCTACAATGACCTATACTAATTTGATTCCAGGAAGGTGAAGTGTCTTGGGGTTATTAAAGACCTTGTTGCTACCCTATTCCAATTTCCAATGAAAAGTGTGGTCACGGATATTGTGGTGGTTGATGTCCCCCTAAGTTTTGGATGGTTTTGTCAAGAACTTGGATCAAAAGACTAGGGGGAAATTTGCAGATGGACCTTTCATATGCCATCATTCTTGTGTTTGGGGGATAACATATAAGGATTTATAGGGAGGCACAACTAGCCTAAATCATTAGTGATGAAGAAAATCCTACCAACCACCCTATTTTTTCACTTGATACTAATTTAGGATCCAATATATTACAGCTCATTGATGCTCCTCAACCACCTATTGAAATCAAAAAACAGTCCCTCACCTCTTGTGAAGATCCTCCTCCTAATACATATGTTTGGAAGATGTTTTTGATGGGGCCTATTCTAAGGAAGGTGATGGTGTTGGGGTAATCTTTATTTCCCCTACTCAAGAGATCATATCTTTGTCCTACAAGCTTGAATTTGAAACTACAAACAATGTGGCAGAATATGAGGCTCTTGTTTTGGGTTTGAGGGTTGATAAAGACATGAGAATTGAAGAACTAGTAATGTTTGGAGATGTTGAATTAATTGTTCATCAAGTCAAAAATATGTATCAAGCTAAACACCCCATGTTAAATACTTACAGAAATGAAGTTTGGGATCTTGTTGATAGTTTCTTCTTATATTTTAATATCTCATTTGTCCCAAGAGAGGAGAACACTATGGCAGATTCCTTGGTTGTTTCAACAAGAAATTTCAAAGTTCCTTTGCCCCCTAAACTCAAATATGATGTCAAAGTGAAGTATAGACCCTTTATACCTGACAATGTCAAAAATTGGAAGGTTTTTGAGGATGATCTTGAGATAAAAAGATTTCTTGAGACTGTGGATGAGTTTTTTTTCCTTACATATTGATCAAGATCATGATACTGAAAAAATCCCTCATGGTAATATTTTTCTAAATAAAATTGTTGACCATCATATTGTTCAGTTTTCCAGTAACCATATTCCAAAAGGACTTGTCCCCTTGGAGAGATTGTTTGACAGAAATGATGTTGTTGTAAAGGTTAAAGGTTCAACTGGAAATGTTGATGTGACTGAATGCAATTTAGGTACAGAGGAGGATCCAAAGTATGTTAAATTGTCTAGCAACTTGTCAAAGGAACAAAGGGTTGAGTATGTTAAGATTTTAAAAGAGTTTGTTGATGTGTTTTCCTGGAAATATGAAGATTTAAAAATGTATGACACAAACATCGTTGAACATAAGATCCTTTTGAAAGAGGAGACCAAGCCTTTTAGGTAGAAAATCAGACAGATAAATCCCATGATGCTGCCTATTATGGAAAAATAAGTGAAGAAGTTGTTGGATGCAAAATCATCATTCCTTTGAGATACTCTAAGTGGGTGGCTAACTTGGTCCCTGTGAGGAAGAAAATTGGGGAAATTATACTATGTGTTGATTTCAGGAATTTGAATAGAAGCTCCAAGAAAGATAATTACCCCTTGCCAAAGATGGAGCAGATTTTGCAGAGAGTCACTGGTTCATCTAGGATGTCTATGATTGATGGATTTTCTGGCTATAATCAAATCTTTGTCTTTCCTGGAGATAGAGAGAAGAAAACCTTCACTACTCCTTGGGGCACATTCATGTATGATAAAATTCCCTTTGGATTACTGAATGCAGGAGCGACCTTTCAGTGAGGAATGGGCATTGACTTTATTAGGGAGAAGGAAAATTTTGTAGTCATCTATATAGATGACATTACATTGTTCTCAAAATATGATAAAGAGCATTATCATCATTTGAAAAAGGTCTTCCTAAAGTGCAGAAAGTTTGGTCTCTCTCTCAATCCTAAGAATTATTTTTTTTGCTATGAAGGAAGGTAATTTATTGGGACACATTGTATCAACAGAAGGCATAAGAATTGATCCAAGTAGAGTAGAGGCCATTCAGACCTTATCTTTTCTTATATCCAAGAAAGAAGTTCAGTCTTTCTTGGGAAAAAATAATTTTCTAAGAAGATTCATCTCTAACTTTGTTGAATTAGTGAAGTACATTACAACCATGCTTAGGAAAGGAAATGAGGTGAAATGGAATACTCGGGCTTGAGAATATTTTGATCATATAAAAAAGGCCTTGATTGAAGCACCTGTGCTCATCAGCCCTGACTATTCCAAGGATTTTCTGATATTTTCCTTTGCCTCATTTGCCACATTGGCTACTATTTTGTTGCAAAAAAATGTAGAAGAGTTAGAGAAGCCCATTTATTTTTTCAGAAGAGCATTGAGGGATGTAGAAATGAGATATGATATCATGGAAAAGAAGGCTTATGCTTTTGTAAAATCCGTCAAGGCTTTAAAAATATATGTTTTGCATTCAAAAATCGTTGCATATGTCTCTTCAGCCTCAGTGAAAGGGATACTTATCCAACCTGACATAGATGGGAAGAGGAGCAAATCGATTGCTAAAATTATAGAATTTGACCTTGAAATGAAGCCCACTAAATTATTGAAAGGCCAAGGTTCATCCAGGTTGTTGGTTGAATCAAATTGCAAAGCTTTAGGGGTTAATTTCATGAACATAAACTCATAAAATCAGCAAGTTGATTTTGTTGATAAAAGCTCCCATATCAACCCAAATTTGGAAGAATTCACTTGGTATAAAGACATCATATGTTTTATGCAGAAGTTGCAGTCTCGTGATGGTTTGGACAAGAACAAGGTGAGAGCTTTGAAGCTTAAAGAAATCAGATATTGTCTCATTGATCATGTCTTGTATTGGAAATATCCTCTAGGAGTTCTTTTGAGATGTATGGATCCACATGAGGCCCAAAAGGCCATGAATGACTTTCATGACAGTTTATGTGGGGGGCATCATTTTTGGAAAACCACGGCCTATAAGATCCTCAGAGATGGGTATTTCTAGCCTAGCCTTTTTACTGATGTTTGTACAAATATTAGAGCTTGTGTCAAATGCCAACAATTTTCTGGAATGCAGCAGCTCAAATCTTTGCCTTTGAAGCCTGTGGTGGTTTCTGGACCTTTTCAACAATGGGGTCTTGACTTCATTGGGGAAATCCATCCATCTTCTAGTGGTCAACATAGGTGTATTTTGACTGCCACTGATTACTTCACCAAGTGGATAGAAGCCATTCCTACAAGGAATGCCTCTCACAAGGTAATCATTAGTTTTCTTAAGGATATCATGTCAAGATTTGTTTGTCCAAGCAGGATTTTTACTGAGAATGTTGCCTCCTTCAAAGCTGAACCATTGATCAAGTTCTGTGAACAGTATGGGATTACATTAGTCCATTCTACTCCTTACTACCCCCAAGGAAATGGTTTGGCAGAGTCCTCTAACAAGAGCCTCATAAAGATCATCAAAAAATTGTTAGAAGACAACAAGAAATCATGGGAATCAAAGCTGAAATTTGCATTATGGGTTGATAGAGTTACAACATAGAGGTCACTTGGTGTTTTCCCTTTTCATCTTTTATATGGAGTTGAGGCTATCTTTCCTACTCATCTTTCCTTGCCTATGGAAAAATTCCTCCAGGAATATTAAGGAGAACCTGATGATATGGTTAGGAGGATACAACAACTAATAGAAGTACAACAGTCTAGGGAGCAGCTACTTGACAAAGCACAAGACCATCAACAGAAGATCAAGCAAGCCTTTGACAAGAAGGTAAGAAAAGAAGATTTCCGGCTAGGATATCTAGTGCTCAAGTGGGATGCAACCAAGCAAGACAAAGGAAAACATGTTAAATTTGAATCCTTGCGGATTGGTCCTTTCAATATTTCTAAGGTATTTTCAAATAACACTTATAAATTGCAGAACTTGGAGGATTATGAAGTTTTTGATGGCCATGTCAATGGGCACTTTCTGAAAAAATATTTTTCTTAAGCCATGATTGGTTTTCCATTCATTGTAAATATCACTTTTTCTTTTATTTTTATTTCTATTTGAATAAGTGACCCCATAGCCCTAGGATAAGACATTGAAGTTTCTTGTTCTTGGCAGCTCACAGGGAGCATGCCATCCCCTGTGGATCCAATGTTATCACATGAATTTGCCATGGTTCATATGTAGTTGTTGTTAAGATATAAGTTTGCACCTCTACCTCGTCTCTCTCTTTTCAGCATACCTTCCTAGAAGTTTTTCCTCTTCTGGTTGATAAAGTCGGTTTCCCTTTTGTTCAATGGCCTATTTTTCCTTATTGTCTTGCTTGACTGATTCTTTGGAAAAAAAAATATGTCTTTCTTGAAGGATAAACACATATTGTGATTTGGTTCGAATTACTGGTCATCTTATTTGCCATTGATTGAGCTCACAACAGGTCATCCAAGTCCTTTATTTGCACAGGAAACAACCATGGTCACAAAATGCAACATCCAAAGTTCCTGAACGCCAAAATTGGTGTCATCTCTAAACATGGTTAAAAGGATCCTGGAGTTGGCGGATGGATAAATTTTAGCAAGGGTGCTAAAATAGCAGGGTTACCCAGATCACAAATTGCAACAAGATCGACGACCACACTTCATTTTGGGGATAGAAAATGCTTGAATGTTAAAATCCTAGAGCAATCCTGAAATCAAAACCATGGTATAGCTAGAGAGGTATGTGGCAGTTGGTGGTGGATTTCAGGGGTCGGAGAAGTGTTGATCCAAACCACCCTCGACAACTTTTGAAATCAAGTTCTTATATAGGTTCCAATTCAAGAGAGGCGCATGGCAACAAAATTGGACATTAAGTCAAATCATCAAAGGAACGTCACGATGAGAAGCAGAACATTAGCAGATTGCGACCAGTCTATCATAGAGAAAACAAGAAGAAGGGTGCTACGGAATCTGTAGAGCATCTTTTCAAAGGGGCGCTACGTAATATGCAGATTTGTTATTGGAGGACACAGGGAACTGGAGAAGATGCTCCCAAGTAGAAAGACATGTCATTCATTTTTTGTTAGAGTGGTTTCCAACAGGCTCCTTGATTTTAGCAGTTTGTTAGATATGTTGGTACAAATGTTAGACTTGTAGATTTTTGTGGAGAATCCTAGGATAGGAAGGCCAACTGACACCCCTAGTTGTTGTCTACTGTTTTGATTATAAATACATCAGATGAATGATATGAGAGGTCGAATGGTTGAGCAAGGCTTCATTTTTGTAATATTTTGATTAAACAGAGTTGTTCTCTAGTTATGTATGAGACTTGAGACATTTTCATTAATGGAAGTCAATTTATTTTCATCATCTTGTTTCTTCTTATTCTGAAATGATCATGATTGGATGATCCATATGAGATGTTGTGGTTGTGTTATAATGGAGGTTTGATTATAATCTTGCTATGAATGTTTTTCAGTTTTTTAAACTTTAAGTTCAAGAAGTTCTTGTGACTGAGTTTTTATTATCCTAGTTGCTTGAAGGCTTGATGCTTATAGAAGACCTATCCACCTTTCTCACTAATTCTTCCTTCTATTCATATTTATCCTTAAACCACTAACTAAAGTTAATAAAAACCTCATTTTTTTATGCATGCTAGCCCAGACTTCTGTGTTAAAAAATTCTTATGTTGAGCTTTGTCCATCTGACCTTTAATAATTAATTTATATTTACAAATATTTTGATGGGTATTGGGCTTACCCTCTTGCAATCTGAGGTTGATTCTCAATGATAACATATCCCATTAAATTCATGATGAGGACACAAGGAATATGAATCAAGAATGGAGAAACTCCAACTTTGGGTTGAAGACCAACCACTTTCCTAAGATCGATATGAGGAAGTTTGGTGGAAAGGATCCAATCACATGGATATTTCAGATAGAGAAAATATTTGATATACATGATGTGCCACATACACAAAAGGTACGAATTAATTCTTTATATTTAGAACCCAATCAATTTGTGTGGTATTGATGGATTTTTTCTCGCAAATCACTCATCACTTGGACAATTTTCACAGAAGAAATGATATCACACTATGAGGATACAAGGAGCAATACCTTCTTTAGCCAATTGATAAATCTCAAGAAAAAGGGTTCAGTTTCATAGCACATTGAGAACTTCCAAAGATTGAATATAAAGGTAATGCATATTATATATGAGCACCTAACTGATGTATTCATAGGAACTTTAAAGGATAACATTCAACATGAGGTTCTCCTTTGGGAACCCAAATCATTGGAGAATGCATTCAGGGTAGAAAGAAATGTGAACTTGAGTACTTATTTGTAATTAAGGTGTTGAGTACGTATTCTGAGTTTTTTCTATGTTAACTTGATATTTCAAATGCGAACTTGCCATTTCAAATGCATTCAAGTTTGCATTTGAAATATTGATAATAATTAAAATCTTCATAAGTGAATTGTACGTAGGAAGAGTTAGTGTTGGTATGTCATAGGCATATTAAATTTTAAACGAGACAAGTGTTTACTCTAGGGGCTAGAGTTATGAGGACCATTTTCTATATAGAGACTTTAAATAATTACCAAGGTTTATATATATGAATTACCCATAAAAACTAATATTTCAAATGCTTGTTGAAATGCTATATGGCACATAACAACCATAGAATATTCAAGACATCATGGTGCAAACCCCTACATCCTTCCCTCTGACATTTCAGGGTTGTTCGACCTCCCGGTCTAGGATCATTCAAGTCACTAAACTGAATGGTTCGTTGGGCTCCTGATGGAACTGATTAACTTGACACATGCCCTTTACCTCCTCGGTACAGATTATGTGGCACCCACGAACCCTCTCCTTCTTAGCGTCAACAAATGATAGCTCTCGGTGCTAGGCTTCCTCCTTGATATGACCATGGACTTCAACCATGGGCCAACTCCCTTCGCACCTCCATACTTCAGACCTTTTATGAGTTTCTTACTCCCCTTTTCTCGATTGTTGAATCGATGAATTCTCTGGGATCAAATCTGCGATCCATGTTCCTCTCGTGACCAACGAATGTGATCAATTCATGAGTTCGGACTTCTCAAGTCCTTCCTTCTCCCAAATTTATCCTTCCTGACTTGCAAATCAACGAAGTGTCGATCCCAAATCCACGTGTCCTATCCCAATGGATGGCCAAGATTACTTCAGCTCTCATCCCTTCGAGTATTCTCCTCTTGAATTTTCTTGAAGGGTTCTTCCTCCAAAATACGTGGATCTTTGCAACATGTCTTCTGGATCCAACAGTCCATAATCACTTAACACCTCGCGACTTTTTGAAGATATATGTTTGCACCCAACAAACCTCCTGAAGTTCCTGCTCTCGAACTTATGCCACCTATCTCGCTCGATGATGGACAATTTCACTTTCTTTGGGACTTCAGGACAATTTCCTGCTAAGCTTGTAAGATGGAATTACAGTATCTTTGGCACACTCCTTGCGCTTAGATCCATTCTTCGATGACTTCTCCCTTAGCTTATGGAAGAGTTTAAGGTATCTCCTTTCCTTTGTTAATGCACTCTTGCAAAGCCTTCCTTCCTCAGAATGTTCAGTAATTCTGGGATTCTCTTAAGGATTCCAACACCTCTAACAATGTTTCTCTTGTATACTCTTGTACTTTCTCTATTCCCTCCTGGAAAAGTGTTTCATAGTGTTCAATAACTCTGATTTATGCTTCCTCCTACACAGTTTTTATTTCCAAGGCACTTAACCACCTTGAAATTTCCTCCTGATTTTATGAATTAACCTAGTATGCCCTCCTGGTAGTCTCTCTTCTGAATCCACTGAGTTCAGACACCCACTCCTTGCATCGTCTCACAGAGTTTCCTCTCTCTGTCGCGCACTCCTTGCACTTAGCCTAGAGAACCAGACCTAATCCAATGCACTCGCAGATAGAAAACTATATTTCTACCAATGCAGATGATTTCTAACATTTATCTACAATTCAAATGCATGTAAATGACATTCATAACACAACATCCATTACACAGAATTTGAAAACAGGAAAAACTGTCATTTTCTATTAATGGTAGAATGTCAAATTACAATAGTGGAGTCCAAGCTACAGTTGAGTCTCGACTCTCTTTGTTTCTCTCCTAGATAACTCTATCTTAGCTAACCTCCTACAACTCCCCCTACATTCCAACACAACCCAACCTCTACTTTGCAACAATTAAAAAGATATATACAAGAGGGGCTCAACGAGCCTCCCTTGCAAGCTAAACTAGTGGTGTCAAATCACCATTCAAGATGCCTATCTAATGGGAAAATTACAATGATGGAAATCCACTCCAAATCGGATGCAGATCCCTCATGTCGTCAACCACTTAATGACGACCTTATCTCTAGCTTGTACGAGGGCACAACTTGGCTCTTCCATCTTTTCATCATTAAATGCCTGGATCACGTTTTTTAATCTCAAGGAAAAATGAGAGGGTGATGCCTCTCCCTTTCTTGAATGTGCACCATGTTTGCTAATTGACTGGAACATGTTGAGGTGAAGCGATGCTTATGCATCATGCTCCATGGCTATGAAAATCATGAGCTCCTTCTCATGATATTTCCAACGTGGCTGAAATCCTCTTGGATCCCAAACTTTCTCCCGGAGATGTCTTTTGGCTCCTCTGCTTCTCTATTGTTGTTCTTACATATTCCCTGTTGCTTGTGCAGGCTTCCTTCTGTCTGGATATTTCTTTCTGACCACTTCCTCTGTCAACCCTAACATTAGCTTCCTTATCCCCTCGACCACCTCATCTAGCTGCTCCATCAGCTAGCTCTCCTGTTGCAGACTAGTTCATTGCACTTCTTCCCTGACCATGGGTAAATCACACTGATCTCCCAAGTTGTCTTCTTCACCTCTTGTGGTCTTAGCTTGCCACTCTACTACAATATCCACTCCTACAGTCTTCTCATTATTGGGCTTCTTCTTAGCTTCCTCTTATGACATATTGACTCATGTCGATTCTCTGGCTGGTTCCACTCCAGCTTCCACCAATTACTCTTCATGTTGGTGTGTCTCCTCTAGCATGGCTATATTATGGAATCCACCTCCTAGTTTTGGACCATCTAACCAATCCTCCAGTTCCTTTAACTCTAATTCCCACCAAGTGAGAAACTCAACCGGGTGTTCTCCTTCTATGGGGACAAACATCAGTATATGTTCCTTCTCCCCCATGACAGCCTCATTATGTTGTCCTTTTGTCGCATCTGCAACATCTGTGCTAGCCTCTCCTTGGTCACTTGGTAGGACTATCTCAACTTTTCCAATGATCATAACATTCATCTGATCCTTCTCTTCAATGGTGGAAGTTTTCAACTTCTCATCATCTTCATTCACATGGTTCACAGTTCTGCGTGAATCTTCCTCTGAGCGAGGTCTTTCTTCTACCTCCTCTTCATATGTCAACACCCCCTGACGTGAACTCTCATCTGACCTCATTTCTTCCCCCTTGCCCACCTAGAAAATTGTGA
The DNA here is from genome assembly GCA_009831015.1 of Picea engelmannii. Lineage (NCBI taxonomy): Eukaryota > Viridiplantae > Streptophyta > Pinopsida > Pinales > Pinaceae > Picea > Picea engelmannii. Next base: position 153,316 of record ML816334.1, on the reverse strand, counting down.
TGTCTCCTCTGCCCACCTGGCATCTTGCGAGATCCATTGATCACTTCTCATTTCCCACCTGGCAACCTACGGGACCCTTGCCATATCTCTTTCCCTCGTCACTGATATTTTCATCATACCTTAGCCATATTTTTAACACCTGGCGCTGCCCTCTGGCCAACAAAATTTGAACAGGCCATTTAGTTGTCCTCTTCAAAGGCCATTCGTACTTCGAGTGCACCTTTGCTTCCTGATTCATTTTGAATGTTAGCTTCTCCATCTGTGCTCTAATTTCACTGAGCTCCTTGTCCATCTTCGCTTTTCTTTTTTGTAGGCAGACTCTCCATTGACTGTGTTCATGACTTCCAATGGCCATCTTGCTTCACCTACAACCCACTTGGTTGTTTACCATCTGTTTCATGCCTTGCAACAACTTCAACAGAATATCACACTATGTCTCCCTTGCCTACAGAAATCAATTATGAACTAGCTCTGATATCTCTTTTGCCTACGATCTATAGACAAAATTCAGCTCCGATACCACTTCTGGCACAGACCCCTACAACCTTCCCTCTGAAATTTTAGGGTTGCTCGACCTCTTGGTCTAGGATCATTCAAGTCACTGAATCGAATGGTTCATCGAGCTCCTAATGGAACCAATTAACTTGACACATGCCCTTTACCCCCTCGGTGCAGATTATGTGGCACCCGCAAACCCTCTCCTTCTTAACGTCAACAAATTCTAGCTCTTTGTGCTATGATTCCTCCTTGATATGACCACGGACTTCGACCATGGGCCATCTCCCTTCGCACCTTCATAATTCATAGCTTTCATGAGCTACTTACTCCCCCTTTTCCTGATTCCTGAATCGGTGAATTATTTGGGACCAGATCTACGGTCCATGTTCCTCTCGTGACCAACAACTATGATCAATTCATGAGTTTGAACTTCATGAGTCCTTCCTTTTCCCGAATTTGTCCTTCTCGACTTGTGAATCAGCAAAGTGTTGATCCCAACTCCACGTGTCCTATCCCAATGGACAACCAAGATTACTTCTTCTCTCAGCTCTTCGGGTATTCTCTTCTTGACTTTTCTCAAAGTGTTCTTCCTCTAAACTGCATAGTGCAAAGGTACAACTTGGCTCTTCCATCTTGTCATCATTAAATGCCTAGATCACATTTTTTATTCTCAAGGAAAAATGAGAGGGTGACGCCTCTCCCTTTCTTGAATGTGCACCATGCATGCTACTTGATTGGCACATGTTGAGGTGGAGCGATGCTCCTTCATCACATCAAGCCCTAAAGGGATGAAAAATATGATAGAAATGTAATAAAAGGTGTCAAGGTGTATTCTAAGGGTGAAATATGACAACTAAACCCTAGACGTCAAGCTAACAAGACTAGAAATCAAGGGTAAGTCCTAATCTAACCATGAAATTGAGGGTTTCAAGACAAGGTGAATTCAAGAAGAATACAAGATAACATGCAATATCACCACTTTGATAAAACATTTATTTAATACATTCAATAAATAAACATCAATGACTTAGAAAGATCACTTACTAGGTAAATCAATGACCTAGACCTAGACCTTGCCTTGCCTTGTCTTACTAATCCATGTCTTGCATTTCCATGATATGTCTTTTCCTCGCCTTTCCATGCCATGACATGATTTTCCTTGCCTTGTCATGTCATTCCATGCCTTTCCTTTCCTTTCCTTTCCATGCCTTTCCTTGTCATACCATGTCATGTATTGCCTTGCCTTGCCATGGCATGCCATGCCTTTCCTTACATTGCTAAGGAGTGGCAAGGAAACGCATGGCATGGCATGGAATGGAAATGAAAGTAAATGCATGGAATGGAATGGCATGGAAAGTCAAGGCAACGCATGGCATGGAAAGGCATGGAAAGACAAGTGAAGGAAATTCCAAGCCATATTGCCTTGCCTTTCCATGAAATTCCAAGTATTTCCTTCCCATGCCTTGTCTTTCCATGCCATGCAATGACATGCCATGCCATGCCTTGCCTTGCCTTTCATTCTCATTCCATGCCTTCACATGCCATGAATTTCCTTGCCTTCACTTGCCATACCATGCTATGTCATTCCATGCCATGCCTTGCCTTTCCTTGTCATGTCATGCCATGCCTTTCCATTCCATGGGTTTCATTTCCTTGACATGCATTTCCTTTCCTTTCCATGCCTTGCCAAGGCATGGCTTGGAAAGGCAAGAAAAGGCATGGCATATCATGGAAAGTCAAGGCAAGGCAAGGCATGGCATGTCATGGCATGGAAAGTGAAGGCGAGACAAGTCATGGCATGGGAAAACAAGGCATGGAAAGGAAAGGCATCGCATGGCATGGCAAGGTAATGCATGGCTTGGAATTTCCTTCACTTATATTTCCATGCCATTCCTTTCCTTTCCATCCCATGCCATGCCATGCCATGTCTTTCCTTGTCATTCCATGTCTTTCCTTTCCATTCGATGCCATGCCATGCCATGCCTTACCTTGCCCTGCCTTTCCTTTTCATGCATTGCATCCCATTTCCATGCCATGTCATTGTCATGCCTTTCCATGCCATTCCATGCCAATGATATGCCTTACTAATCCATTCCATGCCATTTCCTTGCCATTTCCATGCCTCACCAAGACAATAAATGATATTAACTAAGTTACAACAGGAAAAATATAGCAGCCCTTAAAACAAGCAATCATTAAATGAAAGGGGGATGAAAATGAAACCCTAAAATAGGGTTTATATAACAAATGTGTGTTGTAATAGATGGCACATAACAACCCTAGAATATTCAAGACATCAAGCTATAAAGCATTGAAAAATATGACAGAAATGTCTGTCCATGCCATTTCATGCCTTGCCTTGCCATTCCATGCCATAACTTGCCATGAAATTCCATGCTTTTCCTTCCATGTCATGTCTTGCCTTTCCTTTCCATGTCATTCCATGACTTTCCTTTCCATTACATACCTTTCCATGCCATGTCATGTCATTCCTTTAAATGCCATACCATGCCATGCCTTGCCTTTCCATTCCATGTCATGCCTTTCGTTGCCATGACATGCCTTGCCTTGTCATGCCATGCCATGTTTTTCCATGTCTTTCCTTTCCATGCCATGCCTTGCCTTGTCATGTCTTTCCATGCCATGCCATGTCATTCCTTGCCTTGTCATGTCATGACATGCCTTAACTTTCCATGCCATGTCTTGCCTTTCCATTCCATGCCATGCCTTTCCATGCCTTGCCTTTCCATTCCATGCCATGCCTTGCGTTGCCATTTCTTGCCTTGTCATGCCATGAATTTCCTTTCCTTTCCATGTCATGCCATGCCTTGGATTCATTTCACTTGTCATGCCTTTCCTTTCCATCCCTTGCCTTTCCATGCCATGCCATGCCATGCCTTGGCTTTCCAAGTCATGCCTTGTATTTCATTGTCTTTCCTTGCCATTGCCATTGTTTGTAAAAATATAGTTATTTTCATCGTTAGAGAGAATTTGTTATCAAGTTAATTCAGTTAAAAAATAATTCCATTCATGTATCATACCTTATTTTTTCCTAAAAAAAAGAATGCTTGTACTAAATGAACAACTTCAATACGTAAAAAATTACAATCAAAGGATTCATTAAGCATGTAATTTTACAACTTGTTATCCCATCTATCTTAGATAAAAATACTTGCATGAGAGTTTCAATATCATAACATAAGCTCTCTTTATTCATATATCTAAGGTATTTTCATAGTTGTGAAACATGAATTATCATAATTAATAGGATTTACCTAGACCTAGACCTAGACCTTGCCTTGCCTTGCCATGCCTAGTTTTTCTTATCCTTGTCATGTCCTGTCTTGCCTTGCCTTGCCTTGCCTTTCTTTTCCTTTGCTTGCATTTCCATACCTAGACTTAGACCTACACCATGACATTTCCTTGTCGTGCCTTTCCATGTCCCTGAATGGCTTGAGGAGATGAGTTGCAACTCGTGATAAAACTCAAACCAGGACTCATATGTACAAACTTTCAGTTGTATTGGATCAAGGGCACCAGTTTTTGGCGAGTGGGGCCCATCCGTTGTCTTTTCTTTGACCGAAAAACCATTTTTGGGGGGATCTTTGGCACTAGGGTTTTTCTCAATGAGGCATATTGCAATTTCTAAATGAGAGGTCGATTTTCAAGAAAATTGTACCAGGAAATTGTGGGTAGTGTAGTTACGTGGGCCTTGGGAAAAAAACCATGAGGGATCTTACGTAACTTTTTCATGTTGCTCGGTTTGGATTTTATGCCCCTGGACCAAATTGTCGACATGTCCCTAAATGGATTGAGGAGGAGAGTTGCAACTCATAATAAAACTCAAACTGAGACTCAGATGGATGAATTGCCAGTTACATTGGATATGTGGCACTGAGTTTCCACTAGTGGGGCCCATACACTATCATTTCATTGACAGAAAATTGTTTGTTAGAGGATATTCGACACTAGGTTTTTCTCAATGAGGCATAGTGCAATTTATAAACGAGAGGTTGATTTTCAAGAACACGGTGTTGCAAAATTGTGGGTATTGTAGTCACATCAGCCTTGGAAAAAAAAACATGTGAAATATTACAGAACTCTGTTATACTTCTTGGTTTGGATTTTATGTCCCTAGTCCAAATTGTCGACATGTCCCTGAATGGCTTGACAAGGTGGGTTGCAACTTGTGATAAAACTCAAACTGAGACTCGAATGGATGAACTGTCGGTTGCATTGGATCCGAGGCACCACGCTTCAAATAGTGATAATATTGGCTTTAAATATCTTTTTTTTCTTTGAATAGTGATAATGGGAAATGTATCTTTGAATATTCTAAAATGATTGTCCTGCCATTAAGCCACATGGACATGCTAAACGTAATGTCATGTATTTTGGTGAATTCCTTCATGAAGTCACATACTCGTACCTAAGAAGTCACCAATTTGTTGATTAATTAGGTTGGTTGTCATTGATGTCAACCCTTGAAGAAAGCCAGGTAGTGAATTCTGGTAGCACAAAGGTTTGGGTAATGGACCCAAGTTTGTTTGATGGAAAATGGTATGAGTTTTGATCTATTTGTAGGTAATACTATTATATATGGATATTACATGTCATTCCATTTTTGGTGGTATGTAGAATGTCACATAACTCCTCACGGTTAGAGAGTTATGACCATGTGAAGTTGGAGAACCCTCACGAGTCATCTAGAAGCCCCAAAAGGTCAAAGTGGCCAAAGTGTTTGCAAAGAATAAATTATTTAAATAATAAAGTGAAGTGATAAGTGTACTATAATTCAAAGTGGATACAAAATAAATTATTTAAATAATAAATTTAATGGATAAATTACTAAGTGGACAAGTGGTTAGAAGTGGGTTAGCCCTAAAATAAGAAAAGTGGTTTAAGAGATTTTAGAAGGTAAATAATAAAGTGAAGTGATGAGTGTACTATAAGTCAAAGTGGATACAAAAAAAATTATTTAAATAATAAATTTAATGGAGAAATTACTAAGTGGACAAGTGGTTAGAAGTGGGTTAACCCTAAAATAAGGAAAGTGGGTTAAGATGGTTAAAAGGTAACCCCTTGAGGAAGCTACATGAAAGTATAAATAAGAGGCAAGGATCTCTCATTTTTATCACACTTGAGCATATTGAATATCTACAAGTGATTGAGGTAAACAAAATATATCTAAGCCGAATTTTAGAGGGAAGATGAAGTAAAGAAGGACAAAATTCAAGGGAGGATAAATTCTTTTGATGATGCTTTCTAAGGTATGTTATTTATAGGTCATCTCACCATTTTCACAATAAAGTTTTTTCTAGAATGATTCAGACCGAAAAATTGGGAGGTCGTTGAGGAAACATATCCAAGTAGCTTTGATAAAAATTTCAGCTTATGGGTCGTTGTATTTTTGGAGTTACACTCCGTGGAAAATAGGGTTTGTGGTTAGTCTTGAAAATAGTCTAAAACAGGTGTTTCGGGTAAAAACGTCATGACTTCTTCATAATAGATCCAAATTAAGTAATACCAAATGTATTGGTTATAGTACATTATTTAGTATTATTTGTACCATTTTCATATCCATACAACAAATATTCTGTGTGGGGCATGCTCTACAAGTTCGCTCTCTAGAATAAGCCAAAATTCAACAAGGTATGTCATTTTTGTTATAACTCCTTTTCTAAGAGGTTCCAAGTAGTGAAACCTATAGGAATTACATAAAAGACACTGAAGAAAATTGTGTATTATTTTCATATATTTATTCATTATAGGTACACATTTATCATTATTTCAAGTTAGGGTTGTTGACTAATCCAAAATTAGTCATGTGAGACTAAAGTAAAGTTTGATGAAAATGATAGTCTCTTTTTGTTAAAGTTAAGGAAGGTTTGCAAGAATGTGATCATATAAACCAAGTTTATTACAAAGTTACAAATCAGATTTGGATGATGAAATTGATGAGGGATTTTGGTTGAGGTACATGTTGGGTACATGGTTGAGACAAGTAGTTGATGAGTTGGCACATACATGAGGTGTATAGTTGATGATGTTGGTACATATTGATGAGTCATAGTTTATGTGTATTTGATGCATGATTGGTACATATTTGGTGCATGTTTGATGCACTCGTTGATGTTACAGGTTGAGGTACAGGTTGGTGCATGGTTGATGCACTTGTTTATGGTACAGGTTGTTTGGACAGGTTATTGTGGCAGGTTATTTGTACAAGTTTGATGCATGGTTGATGCATTTGTTTATGGTATAGGTTGAGGTACAGGTTGATGTATGGTACATGTTGGCCCTTGACCAAGTTTTGAAGAATACTTGGTCATATTTGACCACTTTTGGGATTGCGACAACTTTCCAAGGAAGGAGCGCAATGTGAAGCAGAAAGTAAGGAACCAAGACCTATTTTTGGGTCCATTTTAGGGTTTTGGGTTGATGTAACGGGAAAGGGATGTCGACCCGTGGGTTTACCCATGCTTAGGCCCATTTTTTAATCTATAAATAGGCAATGTAAATAGAGGAGAATGATAGTAAGTAAGTAATGTAGTACATATATGTGATGTGTAACTGAAAGCTTAGTGCTAGTAACTAGATCTGTGTGATCGGATGTATCTTAGAGTACTCTGTGCATGAGATCATAAAGCTAAGTGCAAGTTGTTTTAGTCTTGTGCTGAATAGCAAGGAAGAAGGATCTAGCGAGATGCGCAGATCTTTTGTCTTGTGCAAAGTAAGGGTCATTGAAGCTCTGTGTTGTAACTGCTTGACCAAGATAATATAAAGAAGACTTTGTGGACATAGCCCCGGGGTGGGGGTGAACCATGGTAACTGTGTGTATAGTGCTTTGTGCTTTGATCTAATGTGTTTATCTTTTTCTTGGCTAAGTGCTTAATGTGATTAAGTAGATCTAGTTATGCTTTGTGTTGATGAATTATGAATGAACATTAGATATAATATATAAGATGCTTAGTGCTTGATCTGTTGAATCTAACCTATATTTATGTGGCTAAGTACTGAATCATCTTTAGTATAAGTATTTACTGCGATGCTCTATGCTTTCTGCGAAGTGTATTAATGAATGTATGTTAAAGAATAACTGATGCTACGTGCATTGTAAGCAAGATAATCACATATCTGTGTCCCAGCTAAGTTTGCAGACATCTGAGTCCTGCAACCACCCCTGCCTCTACCTCAGGTGAGATTTCATCTGCTTCGCAAGTGTTTCCAAAAGGGCCGGTAGTTAGGGTTTTGTTGGTGCGCTCTTGAGCGTTGAACCCTAGGTCTGCCCTTGTGCCAACAAATGGTTCCATTGTCGAGACCTGAAACTGTGATTACTGGGAACTGAAGAAGAAGAATCTTTGTGAAAAACAAGCTCTATGCATAGATCTGTTGCCCTAGTGCGCAATGTTCTGTTTGACCTATGAAGCTTTGTGCCAAGAAAAAGAAGTCAGATTTGCGAAGAAAAGAGGTCAGATCTAAATAAAAGAAGTCAGTTCTCCGAAGAAAAGAGGTCAGATCTGCAAGAAAAAGGTAAGATTTGTGAGCTCTGTGATCTTATAACGGTAAGAATAGTCAAAAGTTTTCAGATTTGAAATCTTTGTGCTCTGTAGAAGTAAGATAAGTGAAATTTTTTGTTTCTAAAGCTTGGATCTAGGTATGTTTGATAGATTTTGTCCTAGCTTCAAAACTAGGGCATTAATAGATGAAAGAAAGTTTAATATGAATAGATCTGATAAGTATAGTGACAGATATGTTATACCTATGCATCGAAAGAATGTCTGGACTAACAAGTGGATGTAGGATCCTAGAAAGATTTTTTTGCAGGCTAGCCACCATGATCCTAGTGTGCAGTACAGAAGGAGTTGGGGAACATCTAAATGAAAGAGAGGATTAACCCTCTGTTATAGTTGTAGAAGACCGGGACATCTTGCTAAGGAATGCCCTGGGAGAAGACCTAGTTTCCTCTGTTGTAAGGCTATGGACCATGAAGTATTGGATTGCCCTAGAATGATTTCTAGGCTTGAGAAGATGAATATGGAGCAAGCAAACCCTGAAGGAGATCAAGAGATGAAGATTATAGAAGAAACCCATAAAGAATCAGAAAACATATTGATACAGATGAAAGATACCTTGAATGACCACCGACATGTTAAGCTATCATATATCTTTAAAGAAAAGGATCAAATCAAAGCAAGACTAGGGGACTTTGACATTCACTGTACTCTTGATGAAGAAACACAAGTGAACATTATGCCATAAAGAACTTGGGAAGCTATAGGAAATCCTTCCATGATCCCTTCCCTAGGAGGAACACGTTTCTTCAAAGGAAAGCTAGTAAACCTATGTGGAAGGATCACCCGGATACCTATGACTGTCAATGGAACTTCAACAAAGGAAGACTTTGAGATCATTAAATTTTTTGAAGACAGCGCCCCATTTACCATGCTCATAGGAAAACCTTGGTTTGATAGAGAACAAGCCAGACGAAAAGAGGAAGAAAAAGTTTTAGAATAGAAGAAGCAAGAGTTAAAAGACTTTATGACTAGAAGGATCGTGCACTTGATTGAATAACAGAAGAGCAGATCGCAGATATTTAATATTAGCAACTCCAATGTCGAAGCTAAGAGAACACTTGAGGATACGCAGAAGATCGAGTTACCTATTTTTGATACAGAAGAAGTATTATCAACGAACCCTAGGAAAGACTTTCAACAACACGAAGTAACTAAGACCACAGAAGATAAACATCAGAATGGTAAAAGAATTACTGAGAAGAAGCTCACTAGGAAGAAGGCTAGGAAGTTAAGAAAGAAAAGGAATAATACTGTAAGGTTACAATAGGTTCTAGAGAACACTTCGCAGCAAGAAGAATTGCAAAATTGGAGCTTCGCCAAGATATCAGAACAATGACATAGAGTAATTCTCCATGACGAAGCAATGTAGCCATTGGAACCATTATACTCGTTCAACCGCCACTCCAAACAGATCGAAAAGTAGTTATGGGTTACCACTAGACCGTTGGATAGCACAAGAACGGATAGAACGGAGTTAATGAAGGCCCCATCTCTGTTGCAAGCAGACCGTTACTGAGATTGCCTACTTAACCCATCATGCCACGCACCAGGAATACTTTTTGCTAACTGAGAATTTGAGCGTGAACCCTGAGATTTACTTACCCTGAGATCATTTCCTTACTATTCACTGTAGTCTCTAAATTCCTTTTGCACCCGATCCAGTTGACCCAAGTTTGTATGTCGAACGAGCTTAGTGCTGCTGAGAAAATTATTGAAGAAGTTCTAATTGATTTAATGACTGAGAGAGTCATGTCAGAACACAGAATGTCTACAGGTGTACATGCATCATCCTCATGTGCACTGCCAGCTTCCCCCTCCACTGCTCAAGCAAGACCATCCCGACCACCTTCGGAAAGACGATCTAAGCTCGGAAACGACTTCGCCACTGTGAAGATGATCACAAGAATCTTGCCTAAATATATCCCACCACTAAGCAGAACAGTGAATCGAGACACTGTACCCAGAGACTTCGACTATACTGTAGTCACTGCGTACCTCCCGAAAGGGGTGCACACATTTCATGCTGACCAGGAGAAGCTCACCATGCTGAAATTTAGTGATTTCAACCTTGGATATCACAAGGTATACAGTATGCTAGACCCGCACAAGTACTTGACTATTACAAAAGGAAAGAACCCCAAGATTGTACTGCAGCAATGGACCCATAACCTTGCGCAGTCAACCCTCCTCAATGTGATGAAGATTCCACATTTCGGGAGGCATCAGGAAGTAAATGCATGTGTTAGACTATTGTTGTCCTGCTACCATGGAGGATACCTATGGTTGGACCGCCGCATCACTGTGGATTTGATTCTAATCAATAGGATCACTAGGCTAAGCATGCAGGGCCCTGACCCGCAAGAATTTTACCCTGGAAAGACCACAGATCGCGCTCTAGATCAACAAATAAAAGACACATATGGTGATCTAGAGAAAGGTACACGAGGTTACAAAGTATCATCCATTGAGAATGCAGCAGTGCATTTTGGTTGTCAGCTGATCGCTGGAAAGTTAATCCGAAAAAACAGACCTACACAAGTGACCGGATTTGTAGTTGACCTCACAGGGAAGTGTGCGAAGGGACTACAAATGAACTGGGAAAAATACCTTATAAATCAACTAGAGCTTGAATGTAGACAAGTGCAAGACCAAGGGTATGAGTTCCACTTTAGCTGGTTGCTCATACTCATTGCTTTCATCGCTTGGGAACTGCACGAGGGAGCCACTTTTTCGAAGATCGAACCCTTCGAACCACTAGCCGCGAAGTTTTGTACGCTGTGGTACTCCAGCGACATGAAAAAATAGTGGCAGTCCAATGCCATCTTCCATTCTTACTACACTCAATTGAAGAATTCCATTCAATCTACACCGCACATCACACCCAACACACTTCATAGGTTTAGACCTTTGTTGAAATTCAGCGTAGATCGTCACTTCACCTATATCATAGTGCACGCAGATGAGCACAAACAACAACTCTAGTCATATTACAAGCTGACAAAAGATGAATTGGAGGATATTACCAAGGAATGGTCGACAGACCTCCGTGTTGCAGCAGACCCCGTAGAGATGCCTGACGTAGATAGACCTGAAGCTATGTTGAATACACCAGAACCACGTAAGACTAAGAAGGATGCAGAAGTTCAAGATATCCACAGCACATCCACGAAGACTACTTCGCTCTCACCTACGAAGGGAGGTTATGATGAAGAACTAAGGGGCACAGAAATTGAGCATAACAAATGTGAGGTTACTCTGCCTAGGGACGAGGAAGATCCCTCCAAGAAAAGGAAGATTACCCTGCCAAATCCCTCATCCCAAAAGAAATCTAAGTCCACCCGGACCATGCTTAAAACTACCCTTACCCCGGATGACTTCGACTTCTTAATTACCGCACTAAATTATGTTTCACTAGATCTCACAGAAAAGAAAGAAGCAAAGCAGGAGGATCTATTCAACCGGATCACACGCAAACTCAAAGAAGTGCAATAGGCACTCTAGTCTAGCTAAGCAGTTTCTACGACACCCTTAGTGATGGAAATATCAGGAACAGGCAATGAGCCCACAAGGTTACGCCAGATCGCCAAGAAAGTTGAAGCTCACCTTTGACGAGCTCAAGAAGACATAGCGCAAGACACCCAGGCTTTGGCACAAGAACAAGGTGCACATGGAAAACAACGAAGGAAGGAAGAACAGGAGCAGCTTGCCTTACAAGCGAAATGGGAGGAGGAAAAAGAATAGTTACAGCAAAGCAAGGACCAGTTGCTAGCAGAGCAACTTGAAGTATAGGAAAGAGTTCACAAAGCACTGCACTCTATGATGATCATAGAAGTGAAGATGGAAGATCGTCTCCCACAGCAGGTGACACAACTAGAATAAGTAATCCAGCAACTTCAACAGTGCATCACGGATCTGGAGCTCTGCATCGTGCCTGAGACACCCCAAGAGATAAGATATCTAAGAGAGGCCACTGCTCGAAGCACAATCAATTGATTAAAAACCTTGGCTTCAAAATGTAGGCAGCTAAGCACTAGAAGCACCCAGACTTATGAAACCCTCACAGAGAATCCAGAATTGCAGACATTGGAGGCACAATGCTAAGAAGCAAAGCAACATGCAAATGTGCTACAAGCGCAGCTGAAGTACATGACCCTAGTTGAAATAATGAAGAGGTTCATAGAACAACACACATCCCAAAAACAAGTACACATGCTGCAAAGTAAAGTAATGGAAGTCTCTCAACGACTGCAAGCACTCCAAGAGAAGGCATGCCAACTGTTCGTCGAACTTGAAATCCAGGGAGATGAACTCGAACAGGGTGTCATCACTGCAGATCAATGCCTAGAAGGGTCGCTCAATGACACAGTAATCCAGGAATTTACTGAACAAGAGACTGTCGCATTACAGCAGGTCGAAGCAGCTCGAGCCAAGCTCAAGGCGTTCGAAGAGGAATTGGTCAGACCTGAGTGACTCAGGACGAGTCATAGGTGAGTGTTAGGGGCCTATTGTCCCTTCATTGATTTTTGAATAATACTTGGTCATATTTTACCACTTTTGGGACTGCGACAGCTTGCCAAGGAAGGAGCGCAACGTGAAGCAGAAAGTAAGGAAGCAAGACCTATTTTTGGGTCCATTTTAAGGTTTTGGGTTGATGTAATGGGAAAGAGATGTCGGCCCATGGGTTTACCCACGCTTAGGCCTGTTTTGCAATCTATAAATAGGCAATGTAAATAGAGGAGAATGATAGTAATTAAGTAATGTAGTACATCTATGTGATGTATAACTGAAAGCTTAGTGCTAGTAACTAGATCTATGTGATCGGATGTATCTTAGAGTGCTCTGTGCATGAGATCGGAAAACTAAGTGCAAGTTGTTGTAGTCTTG
>ML816334.1:106339-125171 GCA_009831015.1 Picea engelmannii | reverse complement strand
CATGTCAAATTTGGAGGATAGATGTGATTTCACCTCCTTGATAACATCCATGTTATTTCCTACCAACAACATGTCATCAACATACAACACTACATAAATGAAGTGATTACCAACCTGCTTGGAATATACACAATGATCATCAATGCTTCTCAAAAATCCCAATCCAAGGATTTATGTGTCAAAATTTTGGTACCACATCCTAGATGATTGCTTCAGACCATGTAGTGACTTCTTTAGCTTACAGACCAACTCTTTCTTTCCCTTCACTACAAAGCCTTATGGCTGCTTCATGAAGATTTCTTCTTCCAGATCCCCATGTAGGAATGTTGTCTTCACATCCATATGTTCCACTTCAAGATCAAAAGTAGTGGAAATAGATAAAATAAATCTAATAGAAGTTAACTTAGCAACAGGAGAAAAAATCTCACCAAAGTCAATTCCCTCTACCTAGGAATAACCTTTTGCTACTAATCGAGCTTTGTATTTCTCCACTTTTCCTTATACATTAAACTTCTTCTTAAAAAACCATTTGCTACCAACATATTTTCTTCCAGCTATCAACTCAACTATATCCCATGCCTTGTTCTTATCCAAGGCATCAATTTCTTCAACCATGGCCTTCTTCCATAGTTTACTATCCTCTGAATTCACTGCTTCCCTGACAGTTTTGGGATCATCATCAATAATAGTTAAAGCAAAATTGGAACGGAAATCAGGTGGACCATACCTTTCTGGTTGCCTTATTTCTCTCCCTGATCTCCTCAATACTACGGTATGAGGTTCTTATTCTTCTTCTTCTTATTCATCTTCTTCAGATGATTCAGATTTTGCATCATCCAACTCTAGCTCTATTTTCTCAGGTTCTTCTAGCCTTGGTAGGAATTCATGTTTGGAAATATATTTTACCTCTCTGAAAACAACATCTTGACTATAAACAGTCTTCTTGGTTTCTAGGTTCCAAAGCTTATAACCTTTCACACCATATTTATAACCAATAAAGATACACTTTTCAGCCTTTTTATCTAGCTTACTCCTATTTTCCTTTGGAACATGTACATAAGCATCGCAACCAAACACTCTAAGATATTGAAGAGAGGGTTTATTTCTAGTCCATACCTCATGTGGAGTTTTATCATCCAACGTTGATGAGGGTGATCGATTGACCAGGTAACATGTTGTACCCACTGCCTTTGCCCAGAATTCCTGTCCTAACTCGGCACCGCTGAGCATCCTCCTTTATTTTTCCATCAGTGTCATGTTCATCCTTTCTGCAACTCCATTATGCTGAGGAGTGTATGGAGTAGTATTCTTCCTTGCTATACCACACTTCTTACATAATTCTTTGAATTCATTTCCACATAATTATCCACCATTATCTGTTCTCAATACCTTTATTTTTTTCTCTGTCTGATTTTCTACCAGAGCCTTAAACTCTTAAAATTTATTAAATACCTTAGATTTCTTTCTAAGAAAATAAATCCATGTGTTCCTTGAGAAATCATCTATGAATGAAACATAATACATAGACTTACCTAGTGATGGAACAGCCACAGGTCCAAACACATCATTGTGTATCAACTCTAAGATCCCCTTTGCTCTTGTAGCACCATATGGGAATCTTACTCAATTATGTTTACCATATATGCAATGTTCACAGAAATCAAAATCCAGAGTGCAATTAGCCATACCTTCAACCATACCTTTACCATGTAGTGTTCGAAGGCCCTTTTCTCCAATATGCCCCAGTATTTGATGCCACATCATGGTCTTCTTTTCTAGGACAGTATTGGTCTTGTCTCCTTCATTTCTCTGCTCATGGAAAACAAAACTGTTACACCCATTAGTATAAGTGCTTCCCAACAACTTGTATAGAGTTCCACACAGAACTCCCCTCTTAAACACCATTGTTCCTCGTACCATCTTGCAAGTGTTTTTTCCAAATACAGTATTCACTCCTGCATCATCCAACTTGCTTACAAATATTAGGCTCCTAGACAGTTTTGGAATGTGCAGAACCCCAGGGAGAGTTCTAATCCTTCCATCTTTTAGCAGCAACTTAACCCTTCCACATCCCATGATTTTGTTAAGAACCAAATATCAATATAGCATAGAAAAACCTCAAAATAAGTATTCAACACCTTGAAAAAGAGAGAAATTCAGATAATAATCCTCTTCGAGGGGGAAACCTCTTTATGCCCACATAAATGTACAATTCCAAGATGATTCCAAGTGAAAATGTATCCTTGGTATATATAGGAGACTAGGAGGTATAATTACAACTAATGGAATAAAGCCGACATAAATAAAATAACATTACTAATGTAATATACCCCAATTAAGGGGTAATGAGCCAATATTAGGGCTTAACATGCCCCTCCCCTTGAGACAAGTGTTGTCTGCAATGATTGAGTAACTTTGGATGCTTCTATATAAAAGACTCATCTTCCCAAGTGGAATCTTCAACCGGTAGTTTCCTCCATTTAATGAGATACTCTGAAATGGATCTATTCCTCAGCTGTGAACTCTTGTGTCAGTGATGGCTTCAGGCTCCAACATGATTTTTCCTTCCTTGTCAAGTTCTAGAAATATATTTTGAACTAGGATCTTGTCGCCTATAACCTTCTTTAATCATGAAACATGGAAAACTGGGTGTACTCATGAAGATGCAGGAAATTCCAATTTGTATGCCATAATACCAATCTTTTGGAACACCTTATAAGGGCCATAGTACTTTGGTGATAATTTATTATCCTTTTTGCTTGCTTAAGGGAAATTTGTTTATATGGTTGTAGTCTTAAAAACACCCAATCCCCTACTTCAAAACTTATTTTACTACAATGTTGATCTGCTTGTTGTTTCATGTGATTTTGTGCCATGATCAGGTTGTCCTTTAAGATTTGGAGAACATTTTGTTGATGTTGGATGTGATCTTCCACTGCATGAACCTTAGATTTTTATTTTAGATAAGAAGTGATGGAAGGAGGGTGGTATCCATAGAGTGCCATAAATGGTGTCATTTTTGTTGCAGTATGAAAGGAAGTGTTATACCACCATTCTACCAAGGGTAACCATTTGAACCATTGTGTTTGTTTATCAAAGACAAAGCAACAAAGGTAGCCTTCCAGACATTTGTTCACTATCTCGTTTTGTCCATAAGATTGAGGATGATAGGATGAGTTATGAGCTAATTGAGTACCCAAACAAGAAAATAATTTTGTCCAAAAATGTCTAGTGAAGATGGGATCTTTGTCACTTACAATAATCTTTGGACTTCCATGTAGCTTTTGAATTGTCTCCATGAATGCGGTGGCAAATGTACTAGCTTTGAAGGGATGAGAGAGTGCACAAAAGTATGCGTACTTGGTCAGTCTATCAACAATCACCATCATGACACTCTTTCCTTCAGAATTCGGTAACCCTGTGATGAAATCCATGGAAACCTCCTCCCAGTGCTAACTTGGGATGGCTAATGGTTGTAAAATACCTAGGGTCTTAATTGTTTCCACCTTATTTTGTTGGCAAACCAAACATTCTGCTACAAACCTTTGAACATCAGTTTTAAGGCCATCCCAAAAAAAAATCCTTCTTGACCCTATGGTAGGTTTTCAAAAATCTGGAGTGCCCTCCTACTGGAGAGGTGTGCAATTCCAATAATACCTTTTGTTTGAGTTGGGAGTTCTTACATAAATATAAGTGATCTTTGTACCATAGTGAATCATTTTTCCATGTAAATGTATGTGATGCACTGGAATCCTGTTGCAACCTTTGAATGAGAGTCCACAGTTTTTCACCATTCTTCCATTCATCCCTTGCTTTTATTATCCAATCAGTTTGGATGATCGAGATAACATAGAGAAAGGCCTCAACATCTTCATCCTTTCTTGAGAGTGCATTTGCCACAACATTTTTCTTCCCCTTTTTATAGATGATTTCAAAATCATAACACAATATCTTGGTTACCCATTTTTGTTGTTCTTCTGAAGATAGTCTTTGTACCAAGAAGTATTTAAGACTATCATAATATTTTTTGACCTTGAAGTTCCTACCTATTAGGCAAGGATGCCATTTCTTCAATGCATGTAGTATTACCATCATTTCCTTCTCATAAATGGGTTTGTGTAAGTCCTTTCCCTTGCGTGTTTGACTTTCAAAAGCCAGTGGCCTTCCTTCTTGAATTAGGAAAACACCAATTCTATTTCCTGAGGCATCAAATTCCACAATAAAGGTTTTTTTGAAGTATGGAGTGGTCAAGACAGGAGCTTTTCACATCACCTCTTTAAGATGTTCAAAATCTTTACTTTCCTCTGGATTCCATGAAAATGCATCCTTCTTAGTTAGTGTCATTAAAGGTGTTGTTATTCTTCCATAGTGTCGAACAAACTTGCAGTAGTAACCTATCAAACCAAAAAATCCTCTAAGATTCTTCAATGTTTTGGGAATCGGCCAGTCCATCATGGCCTTAATCTTGTTAGGGTCTACTTTAACACCTTCACGAGATACAATATGACCCAAATACTCTACCTCCTTCACTACAAAAAAACATTTGGATGGTTTGGCATATAGTTGTTACTCCTTTAGTAGTTGTAGCACCTTGTCAACATGTCGCACATGATCCTCCCAAGACTTGCTATAGATTAGTATATTATCAAAAAATACTAACACAAATTTTTGAAGGAAGGGCTTGAAAATGGAATTCATCAACCCTTGGAATGTGGAAGGTGCATTTGTAAGGCCAAAAGGCATGACCAAAAATTCATAATGGCCTTCATAAGTTTGGAATGTTGTTTTTGGGATATCTTCTTCCTTCATTCTAATCTGATGATACCCTGAATGGAGATCCAATTTTGTGAAATAGATTTATCCATGTAGTTCATGTAAAAATTCATCAATGACAAGAATAGGAAACTTATCTTTAATAGTGATCTTGTTGAGCTATCTATAATCTGGACACATATGCCATGAGCTATCTTTATTGAATACCATTACCACTGGTGCAGAGTAAGAACTTTGGCTAGGTCTAATAATTCCAGCCTCTAACATTTCTTCAATCATGCGCTCAATTTCACTCTTATGGGCATAAGGGTATCTGTATGGCCTGATATTAGGAGGAACACTCCCAGGAATTAGGTGAATTTCATGATCATGATTTCGAGTGGGTGGAATACCTTTGGGAATATATTCAAATACTTTGGAATGCTTATCAATGATCCCTTGGAGATCTTGAGGAATAGATGGCTTAGATGTTTGAACATATAGTGAGCATAGTTGTGCAATAACACCTTGATGCCCCTTTTTCAATAATTTTGTCATGCCATTAGAGCTTATCACCTTACCGGGTTTCCCTGTGATACCTCTTAACTCAATTTCTTTTCCTTCCAATGAAAATTTCATGAAAAGTTCTTGAAAATTAAAAGACACTGTTCTTAATGATTGTAACCATTGGATTCCTAGTACAACATTAGCACCACCCATGGGTATAGAAATCATTGGACTATTCATTACATATTCCCCCATAGTAAGATTGATCATATTGCATTTTCCTGAGCAATTGATAGTTCCTCCATCTGCAATCATTACTTGAAACTTTGGCACTAGATATACAAAGCAATTGAGATCTTTGGCTAATTTATAGTGAATGAAATTATGAGTACTGCCAGAATCAATTAGGACTATTATATTTTTCTTTTTGATGTATCCTTTGATCTTGAGGGTTTGAGGAGTGTTAATTCCATCCAATCCATTACACGGTATCGTGGGAGTCAACTCTTCAGACAAAATTGCTTCTACATTTTCATCTTGAGATGGTTCTTGTTCTTGTTCTTCTTCCTCTTCAAAATCTATGTAGAATAATTTCTTTTCACCACACTTATGTCCCTTACTGTACTTGTTGTCGCAATTAAAGCATAAGACTTTTTCTTTTCTTTCCTCCAATTGTTGAGGTGTCAACCTTGTAGGTTGAGGTGTTTTAGAAGAAGGAGCATTATTCTCTCTACAGATGTTGGGATTTGTCCTTCTAGTAGCCATAGCCATATTTTTACTTTCAACATTTATTGCCACCTTAAATGCATTCTCCAATTATTTGGGTTCCCAAAAGTGAACCTCATGTTGAATAGTATTCTTTAAAGTTCCTATGAATACATAAATCAAGTGTTCATCCAGAATATTTGTTACCTTTATATTCAATCTTTGGAAGTTCTCAATGTGCTCTGTAATTGAACCCTTTTGCTTGAGATTTATCAATTGGCTAAAGAAGGTATTGTTCCTTGTATCCCCATAGTGTGCTATCATTTCTTCCGTGAAAATTGTCCAAGTGACGAGTGATTTGCAAGAACAAAGCCATTGATACCATACAAATTGATTGGGTTCTAAATATAAAGAAGCAATTCCTACCTCTTGTGCATGTGGAACATTATGTAGATCAAAGAATTTCTCCATCTGAAGTATCCATGTGATTGGGTCCATTCCACCAAACTTCCTTATATCGATCTTAGGAATGCGGTTGTTCTTCAACCCAAAGTTGGAATTTCTCCATTCTTGATTCACCTTCCTTGTGTTCTCATCATGAATTTCATGGGATACATTTTCACTTTCAGGTGCCCTCTCTATTATGAAAATTTTCAATCCTTCCATGATCTCTCGTTTTAAACCCTCCATCATCTCTTGTAGTTCATATTTTGTTACTGTATTCTTTTGTAAATCATTTATGTCCCTACGCATTTCTTCACCTTCATCAAGAGTCCATGTAGGATTATTTGGAGGCTTATTTGGTGTAGAATTTCTCTTTTTGGGTGGCATGTTGGCCAAGTATCACTTTTGAACCTTGATTTTGAGGTGGTTCTGCTAGACAATATTTCTTCTGCTATATCTCCAAAGTTTCGGCCCTTATGGGTATGAAACTTTATTTTTTGTAGTTCTATGATATGTTTTCTCTGCAATGCCATAGTTCTGATGAAAATTGGATGTGCCAAGTGGAATTTACAATAACTTCCCCACAACTTGCTAATTTTTGTCCTTCTGGGGAGATGTCACTTGTATAGCATGCCCCGCACAAAATAATTGATATAAAATTATGAAACTCGTACCAGAAATACTAAAGACTGTCCACTATCCAATGCAACCATTCTCACTCAATTTGGATACTCTAGGAAGAATTTATGATTGTTTTACCTGGAACACATTCTTGAGACTAGTTAGATACCCTATCTTCCATAGGGTGTATCTACAAATGTAAGACGACCCCAAAACTGAAATTTTTACCATGGATACCTTACTAATTTCAGTGAATATCCTCCAGATTTCAGGGTCTAAAACGTTACATAAAAAAAATTATAGCGAAAATTCCGCAATGACTCAGTTCGGGATGATTTCAGAACCCTATCTTGCATAGGTTGTATATCAGAAGTTATAAGGCCTCAGAAGCTGAAATTTAAACCCAACGTACCTTGATCAGTCTAATAAATATCCTCCAAGTCGTTCCTTCTTAAATGTTGTATAAAAATAGGTATAGCAAAAATTCCAAGGTGTCTCGAATGTAGCAGTGAAACCCCAAGACCTTGATCTCTGATACCATATGTTAAGAACCAAATATCAATATAGCATATAAAAACCTCAGAATAAGTACTCAACGCCTTGAAAAATAAAGAAATTCAGATAATAATCCTCTTCAAGGGGGCAACCTTCTTATGCCCACATAAATGTACAATTCCAAGATGATTCCAAATGAAAATGTCTCCTTGGTATATATAGGAGACTAGGAGATATAATTACAACTAATGGAATAAATCCAACATAAATAAAATAACATTACTAATGTATTTTTATCATCTCCTAGGAATACATCACCACCATCGTATTTTTCATATTCAGAGAACCACTCCCTATGAGGAGCCATATGGTATGATGCACCTGAGTCGATCAACCATACATCACAATCTCATGTGTAGGTGTAGATTCCAGGTAAACGTCACCTCCTTCTTCAGTGGAGGTTTTCGCCTCTGTGGAAGAGGTACTATCAGGCCCCTTTGGTTTGTCAACCTTCTTAGACTTGCAATCTTTCTTATAATGCTATGTTTTACCACACTTCCAACATTTCCTCAAAGATTTTCCTGGAGATTTAGATCTACCTATAGATTTAGGTCTCCCCCCCAAAGACTTACCAGGATTCATGTCTTGGGTACGACCTCTTACAAATAAAGCATATGTGCTATGACCATCCATGTTTTTCTGCCTCATCTCTTCAGATAACAAGGATGCAACTACATCCTCATACTTCAATGTGGATTGAGTGGTACTACCAATTGCTACAACCAGATTATCCCAAGAGTTTGGAAAAGAACATAACAAAGTAATACACTTATCTTCTTCTGCAATCATAATATTAACAGAGACAAGTTGACTTACTAGAGTATTAAAGGCATTTAGATGTTCTGTCACAGAATCTCCATCTTCCATCCTAAGATGATACAACTTCTTTCTAAGAAACGACTTGTTTACCAGGGACTTTGATTGATACAAATTCCCTAACTGATCCCATAGTTCCTTGGCTGTAGATTCTCCCAAGACATTCAACAACAATGAATTTGTCAGGTAGAGTCGAATAGTACTCCTTGCTCTTCTGTCCAACTTCTCCCAATCTTCCTTCGACATACCAGTAGGTGGTGTACTAGTAGGTTGTGTACCAGTCAACTGTGTGCCAGTAGGTTGTGTACCAGTAGGTTGTGTACCAGGATCCACAGTGATCCATTGTTCTTTGTCTACAACAAGGTCCTCCATATTGAGTTTCCATAGCTCAAAGTTTTCACCATTGAACTTCTCTATCTCGATTCAAGATGAGATCTCCATTCTTCTTTCTATACTCGAATACCCACTGCAAAAGCTCCCACTAAACCCAGGTTTATCATAGACCCAAGATAAACTTGATCTATCAAGACCGAGCCAAACCCTCAACAACAAAGGCATCCCTATGAAGCAAAAAATGAGATTTGATACCACATGTAAGTTTTAAACCTATGAAGTAAACAAATACATATAGATTCTTAAGTAAAACAAAAATTAATCAATGGCTCATTCACATAGTACACAGAGATTTATACCGGAAATCATCAACCAGGGAAAACCTTTCTTATATTCATTATATCAAATTTCACCATTCACCATACAATATATACAATGTTTTTAGGTATTCCGTAGATACCAAAACTCTAATCCCTTAATCCGAGATTAATTTAGAAAACCGCTAAAAATAGAAAAAATAGCAAAATCTGCTAAAAATAGCAAAAACCGCCCAAAACAAATTTCGGGTCGCTGCCCCAAACGTTACGCATAACTAGGGGGGGGCATACATGCCCCCCCTGGGACCCTCCTAGGAACCGCCCGGTGCACACGACACAAAGAGAACTACTAGAGGGATTGTCAGATGTAGTTGTCAAATCTGACGTGCCCACACACACACATGCAAAGCATATAACACATACCCAACAATTACAATGGTATATCTCATAGTGATAGTGTGACAGTGATTCCATCATTCAACTTCTACATTAAGGCAGTTGGACGGGGCAAGGAAAAATCGTTGTAGTCACCTTCTGGTTATAGTCGGAGAACATAGGGGGTTGTAGCCTCCTTCTGGTTGTAGCCAGATAATTGGGGAGTCGTAGCTTCCCTCAGGTTGTAGCCTGAGAAACTAGGGGGCTGGAGCATCCTTCCAACTGTAGCTGGAAAAAAAAGGAAGTTCTTGCTTCCAATGAATGTAATTCTTAAATACATATAAGAAAAAGAATTTAGTGGTTTTCTCCCGCTTTGGGTTTCCATGTAAAAACACTAGTGTATTGTGTATGTGTATGTGTATGATTGCTCATTTGTTCATTGTTTATTTACTCTACAATTATTGGATGATAATTCTACATTGATATAACACTTGTGTTATATGGTTAAAAAGGATTATATTTCTCTATTATTGATTCACCTCCCCTCCCAGTAATCCAACAATTGGTTTCAAAGCAGGTTCCTTCAAGAAACAGTTTAACCACTAGAAGGAGATCATGGATTATTCTGAGAATGGAGTGCCATTGTTCAATGTTCATAATGGTTTAAAGTATGAGATGTGGATTGGAAGGACGAAAGTGTTTTTACAGGCACAAGAGTATTATATTTGGCTATCACTCGTTACAGGATATGATAGTTCAAAAAGGGCAAAGACTGCAGCCAAGAATGAATTGAAGAAGAATAACAAAATAGCAATGGATTTCATCTAGGAAGGATTACCTAATCCGGTAAGAGAAAAGGTTAATAAATGTTCATCAGCCAAAGAACTTTGGGATAAGTTACATGATATATATTATTCACCCATTGCAGATTCAGAAAATGCCAAAGAAGATGCAGGTACAGATCAAGAAGAAATGTGTTCACCATGTCAAACAGAATCAAAAGATGAAGAGTACATAATCACCAGAGGTATGTTGTTTTTCTTTAATTGTGAAAAAAACGAACATCTTGAAATAGAATGCCATGAAGGAAATGAGACAAAGAAACTAATTGAAAAGGAAGACAATTATGAAGCAAAATTGATTAGTGCTTTAGATGAACTAAGAGAAGAAAACAAGTCACTCAAGAAATAATTGATGAAACAAAAGGAAAGTGTTCATATTTTTCAAGAATCCCAACAGGTCATTGAGAACTTAAGAACTTAGCTAGAAGAAGCCAGAAAGATCAAAGAAAATCTTGAATATCAAAAGAAGTATTTGGAAGCCAACATATTAGCACAAAAGGAAGAAGAAAAAATAAGAGAGAACATATTGACAGATCATCTTAAGGAAATAACTAACGATCTAAACCAACTTGAGGTAGAGTTTGGTCAAGAAGAGAAAGGACTTGAAGAAGAAATAATCACATTAAAAATTCAGCTTGAAGAAGTGAAAAGAACAGAAGAAATCATGAAGTCTTAGATAATGAAGAAAGAAGAAGAGGTTGAGCAGCTTGAAGAAGAAGTTGTCACATTGAGAAGTAAAATCATCAAGATCAACAAGAACATTGAAGAGATAGAAACATCCACATCAGTTATAGAGAATGAAGAGAAGCACTCTAGGTTGCTAGAAAAGAAGAATGAAAAAAATAGAAAGAGTTATGCAGAAGTACTCAAAGGAAGGAATCATGGTCAACCAGAATCTAAGAAAACTATTGAAGATACATCTTCAAGAAGACTATCCATGTTCAAGCCACAAACAAGCTTCAATCATGAGCATGATCAATCAAGGCAGAAATTCAAAAGGACTACACCACAAAGAAGATCATTCACACCCAGGTATGAAAATTTATTTTATGGTCATTGTTTTTATTGTACTAATTTTGGACATAAGGTTGCAGATTGCAGGGATTATAAAAAAAATGTTCAAGCAAGAAGTGCCTATGTGGCCCCACGTAACATTGAATTTACAAATGTCATAACTATGGACACATAGCTAGTGATTGTAGAAGCATGATTGATACTTCCATGAAAGATAACATGGATATCAGATATAAGAAATTATGAATAAGAAAACACAAAGAACATGTGAACAAAGACCAGGTCTCAAAGATCGCAAGATTGGCAATAAAACGAGATTAAGAAAATTCTACAGAGAAAGACGTTAGATACAAAAAGGTTTGGAAAATAAATGAAAGAAAATAAGGATATGTAAATAAGGAACAGGTTCAAGAGTTTGTACTTTCAGGAATTGTAGTGAAAGATGAATCCACAGACAGAAAGAAAGAAGTCAAAGCTCAAAGAGATGATGAATCTACCAATGAAGATGATGATGAATACACATCAGAGCAGGAATTGTTCTGAGCCATCCAGCTTAGAGACTCCCAGGTAATATGAATATTAGACAGGGGGAGTCTATGTGATAGTTGTGATAGACTAAATAACCATGATTCAAGCAGCTTGCAGAGTTTGAGTAGACATATCTGAAGCAGTAAGTTAGCAAAAGTACAGTTTGATAAATTAATCAGTTGTAGTAGTGAAGATCTCATGATAGTATAGTGATAAATGGGTCAACATTATGGACAATTGTGCAGTAGAGTCTTGGGAAGTATGGACAGAGATGGATTCGTAACAACACTTAGTAGGTTTGGACATATATATGATAGTGAACAAGAGCATCGATTCATAGATTGGTTTAGAGAGTGGTTCAGAGACAAAGGAACATTATCATAATGGATGATAATTGCATAGGAAATGGCTCGAACAATGCTAATGGATTCCAAATTGACAGATATTTTTTGGACACATGCAGTGCATACAACAATTCACATTCAAAACAAAGTAATGCTCAGAAAAGGAAGTGCAGACCGCAACATCTACATCAAGGTTAAGCCAGAAATTTGCAAAGGATATGTAGAATGAATTTAAAATGTCATTACTCAGAGAACTATCCTTATTTCTAGGTCTTACGATATGTCAAAGCAACCGATGAATTTTTATTTCTCAGACTAAGTATATCAGAGAAATTCTAAAGAGGTTCGGAATGGAAGATTGCAAACCAGTTACCACTCCTATGCAAACCAATTTCAATTTGAGAAAAGATGATGATTCAAAGTCTACAGACCAGAGGCAATACAGTCTAATGATTGGTAGCTTACTATATGTGACAACATCTATACCATATGTAATGCAGGCAATTGGATAGGTGGCACGATTTCAAGCAGCACCAAAAGAATCGCATGTCTTAGCAGTAAAGAGGATTTTCGGATATCTCAAAGGAATAGAAGAGTTTATATTATGGTATCCAAAAGGAAAGGATCTATCACGTATTTCCTACACAGATGTAGATTGGGAAGGTTGCATTGATGACCGACGAAGCACCAGTGGAGCAGCACTCTACTTGGGTGAGTGTTTAGTATCATGGCTAAGCCAGAAACAATCATCAGTATCTTTATCTACAGTCAAAGCAGAGTATATTGCAGCAACATGATGTTGTACACAAGTTCTATGGATGAAACAAACTCTGACAGATATACAAGTTGAGTATGATGAGCCCATTCCAATATGTTGTGATAATAAAAGTGACATCAATATCTCAAAGAACCCGGTGATGCACTCCAAGACAAATCGCATTCCAATCAAGTATCACTTTCTACGAGAACATGTTGCAAAGAAGAACATTAGAGTTGAATATGTGGGCACAAAAGAATAAGTGGCATAGATCTTTACAAAACCGCTTCCACGGGAAGCCTTGAGTATCTTCACCAGAGACTCGGAGTAATTTCTACTCCAAAATGAATGCTTTTGAATGTTTATATTATATGTATTAGATTTACACGAGGAAGCACCATAAAGAGGACAGTTCATGTTGGGAGATCAGTTTTAGGAAGAGTTCGTTCAGGGGGAGTATCCCCATGGACAATTCAGTTAGGGGGAGCATCCACGAATGGAAAGATAAATTTTCCATTGATGACAAAGGGGGAGAGATTTATCAGATGCAGGATAGAAATGCATGGAGAGAGAGCAGAGAAGCATGGTTCCAGGGGGAGCAATGACCACGGGGGGAGCATGAGTGATATGACTTCAGTATTTCATCAGAGTGTTTCCATCAATTCCAAAGGGGGGTATTATTGATTAATTGGGTTGGTTGTCATTGATGTCAACCCTTGAAGAAAGTCCGATAGAAAATTCTAGTAGCACAAAGGTTTGGGTAATGGACCCAAGATTTTTTGATGGAAAATGGTATGAGTTTTGATACATTTGTAGGTAATACTATTCTATATGGATATTACATGCCATTCCATTTCCGATGATATGTGGAATGTCACATAACTCCTCAAAGTTAGAGAGTTATGGCCATATGAAGTTGGAGAACCCTCGTGAGTCATCTAGAAGCCCCAAAAGGTCAAAGTAGTCATAGTGTTTGCAAAGAAGAAATTATTTAAATAATAAAGTGAAGTAATGAGTGTACTATAAGTCAAAGTGGATACAAAATAAATTATTTAAATAATAAAGTTAATGGAGAAATTACTAAGTGGACAAGTGGTTAAAAGTGGGTTAGCCCTAAAATAAGGAAAGTGGTTTAAGAGATTTTAGAAGGTAAATAATAAAGTGAAGTGATGAGTGTACTATAAGATAAAGTGGATACAAAATAAATTATTTAAATAATAAATTTAATGGAGAAATTACTAAGTTGACAAGTGGTTAGAAGTGGGTTAACCCTAAAATAAGGAAAGTGGGTTAAGATGGTTAAAAGGTAACCCCTTGAGGAAGCTACGTGAAAGTATAAATAAGAGGCAAGGATCTCTAATTTTTATCACACTTGAGAATATTGCATATATACAAGTGACTAAGGTAAGCAAAAAATATCTAAGCCGAATTTCAGATGGAAGATGAAGTAAAGAAGGCCGAAATTCAAGGGAGGATAAATTATTTTGATGATGTTTTCTAAGGTATGTTATTTACAGGTCATCTCACCATTTTCGCAATAAAAAAAATTCTAGAATGATTCAGACCGTGAAATTGGGAGACCGTTGAGGAAACATATACAAGTAGTTGTGATAAAAATTTCATCTTGTGGGTCGTTGTTTTTTTGGAGTTACACTTCGTGGAAAATAGGGTTTGTGGCTAGTCCTGAAACTAGTCTAAAATAGGTGTTTCGGGTAAAAACGTCATAACTTCTTCATAACAGATCCAAATTAAGTAAGACAATATGTATTGGTTATAGTACATTCTATAGTATTATTTGCACCATTTTCATATCCATAAAACAAATATTCTGTGCAGGGCACGCTCTACAAGTTCGCTCTATAGAATAAGCCAGAATTCAACAAGGTATGCCATTTTTGCTATAACTCATTTTCTGAGAGGTTCCAAGTAGTGAAACTTGGAGAAATTGCATAAAAAGACATTGAATAACATTGTCTACTATTTTCATATCTTTATTCATTACAGGTACATAGTTATTATTATTTCAATTTAGGGTTGTTGACTAATCCAAAATTAGTCATGTGAGACTAAAGTAAAGTTTGATGAAAATTCTTGTCTCTTGTTGTTAAAGTTCAGGAAGGTTTGCAGGTATGTGATCATATACACCGAGTCTATTATAGAGTTACAAATCATATTTAGATGTTGAAATTGATGAGGGATTTTGATTGAGGTACATGTTGGGTACATGGTTGAGACAAGTAGTTGATGAGCTGGCACATACATGAGGTGTATAGTTGATTATGTTGGTACAATGTCTTGATGAGTCATAGTTTATGTGTATTTGATGCATGATTGGTACATATTTGGTGCATGTTTGATGCACTCGTTGATGGTACAGGTTGGTGCATGGTTGATGCACTTGTTTATGGTACAGGTTGATTACAGGCTGTTTGGACAGGTTATTGTGACAAGTTATTTGTACATATTTGATGCATGGTTGATGCATTTGTTTATGGTACAGGTTGATGTATGGTACATGTTGATATAGGTTATTGGTACAGGTTGTTACAGTGGTATATCTCACAGTGATAGTGTGACAGTGTTTCCATAATTCTACTTCTACATCAAGGCGGTTGGATGGAGAAAGGACAGGTGGTTGTAGCCACCTTCCGGTTGTAGACGGAGAACATAGGGGGTTGTAGCCTCCTTCTGGTTGTATCCAAAGGATTGGGGAGTTGGAGCTTCCCTCAGGTTGTATCCTGAGAAACTAGGGGTTTGGAGCCTCCTTCCAGTTGCAGCTGGAAAACAAAGGAAGTTGGTGCTTCCAATGAATGTAATTATTAAAGACATATAATAAAAAGAATTCAATGGTTTTATCCCGCTTTGGGTTTCCACGTTAAAACAATGGTGTATTTTGTATGTGTATGATTGCTCATTTTTTCATTGTTTATTTACTCTGCAATTATTGGATGATAATGCTACATTGATATAACACTTGAATTATATGGTTAAAAAGGATTATATTACTCTATTATCGATTCACCCCCCCTCTCAGTAATCCAACACAGTTGTATATTTTTTCTTTCATGTCCCCCATCAATATCATATGCAACATATTGAAAGATTTGCAAGGAAACCTCCTTCCTCCCCAATTCATACTCATCGCTTACATGGATGCACTTTCTCAGTAATGCCATTCCACTGCACCTGGGGCATGTCCCATATAAGAATTTTTTTTGATAAAATGTGCAATCCTCTGGTCCTGTACACAAAATATTGTGAATAAAGTCTCTAGATGATGATGACGGAAATATCACTGAGCATTCCTGCAAAAGGGTGTTATGCAAAACATGAAAAATGTGTGTGTGTGTGTGTGTGTGTGTGTGTGTGTGTGTGTGTGTGTGTGTGTGTGATAATAATAACTATACTCAATGTGATATCTACAACAGCATGTTTTACAAATTGTGTTTATTTGAACATACCAAGGCTTGCATTTATGCAAATATATTTGGCCCAAGTTAAGTGCATTATGTACTGTCCTAAATCTCTCATACAATTTTCTATGTTTAATTTCAATAAAGTGTTTAATATGGGGTTCACGGTCCCTAGATCCCTTTCTCAATTTTAGTACATATTTTTGGTTGGAAGAAGGCCTAGTGTTTTCATGCCAGAAATCATGTACTATACCTTTAATTTCTCCAATTAACTTCATGTTAGAATGAGGTAGCCTACCAGTGAAGGCCCACAAATCTATTGGGCCACCTGTGTTGAGCCTATCACGTCTATGAGAATATTTTCTAAGGATTTTTACATTGTATTTCATGAGGTGTGAGGTTTGTTGTAGAAAACAATGGTTTATTATGATCTTGCTAAGAATTGATTGTGACAAGACACATCAGACTGCATTGCGGTATTTAGAATGATATTTCTTACCAATTCTCTGAAAAGAATCAACAAGGTCTCTAACAATATGATGACTTGTTTCTAATTTTTTTACTGTTTTAATGCCTAAAATTCTCCTAACAGTAGTCAAACTTCTAGACTTTAACAAAGACAAAAATAATTGACATTTAGTTGCATCGAATTTTGGTTCAAAATATTCTTTAATGATTTTATAAGAATGATAATGAATAGTATGGTTAGGTAACTTACCTTCAAGTGACACTAGACCACTTTAATCGACTTGAATGTGTTAATCCCTAAATAGTGGTTCATTACCCCTTAATTGGGGCATATTACATTAGTAATGTTATTTTATTTATGTCAGCTTTAGTCCATTAGTTGTAATTATACCTCCTAGTCTCCTATATATACCAAGGAGACATTTTCATTTGGAATCATCCTGTATTTGGACATTTATGTGGGCATAAGGAGGTTGCCCCCTCGAAGAGGCTTATTATCTGAATTTCTCTCTTTTTCAAGGCATTGAGTACTTATTCTCAGGTTTTTCTATGCTATATTGATATTTGGTTCCTAACATATGGTATCAGAGCTCAAGGTCTTGGGGTTTCGCTGCTACATATGAGACACCTTGGCATTTTCGCTATAACGTTTTTTCTACGACTATTCAGAAGGAACGACTTGGAGGATATTTAGAAGAAGGATCAATACCCTGAACTCTAGAGGATATTCACATAAATCAGTAAGGTATTTGTGGTAACAATTCCAGTTTTTGGGTCATATTACATTTGTAGATACACCCTGTGGAAGATAGGGTATCTGACTAGTCCTATTGACTAGTCTCAAGCAGGTTTTCCGAGTAAAACAATCATAACTTCTTCCTAGAGTATCCAAATTGAGTGAGACCATTTGCATTGGATAGTGGACAGCCCGTAGTATTTCTGGTATGAGTTTCAAAATTTATATCAATTATTTTTTGTGGAGCACGCTATACAAGTGACATCTCTTGGAAATTCAAAAAATCAGCAAGTTGTGGGGAAGTTACCGTAAATTCCACTTGGCACATCCGATTTTGATCAGACCTGCGGCATTGAAGAGAATAAATATCAGAGACATATAAAAAAGAAAATTTCATACTCAGAAGGGCCAAAATTTTGGAGATATAATAAAAGGAATATTGTCTAGAAGAACCACCTAAAAATTAATGTTTAAAGTGATACTTGGCCAACATGCCACCAAAAAAGGGAACTTCTACACCAAATAAGCCTCTAGACAATCCTACTTGGACTCTTCATGAAGGTGAAGAAATGTGTAGGGACATAAATGATTTACAAAATAAGACAGTAACAAAATATGAACTACAAGAGATGATGGATTCAACGGAAGCTAAGTTGGAGGCAATAAATACTAAGATGGATGGTTTAAAAGGGGAGATCATGGAAGGATTGAAAAAATTCCTAATAGAGAGGACACCTGAAAGTGAAAATGTATCCCGTCAAATTCATGATGAGGACACAAGGAAAGTGAATCAAGAATGGATAAACTCCAACTTTGGGTTGAAGACCAACCACATTCCTAAGATCGATATGAGGAAGTTTGATGGCAAGGACCCAATCACATGGATACTTCAGATGGAGCAATTCTTTGATTTACATAATGTGCCACATACACAAAAGGTACGAATTGCTTCTTTATATTTAGAACCCAATCAATTTGTATGGTATCGATGGATTTTTTCTCCCAAATCACTCGTCACTTGGACTATTTTCACGAAAGAAATGATAGCACACTATGAGGATACAAGGAGAAATACCTTCTTTAGCCAATTGATAAATATCAAGAAAAAGGATGCAATTACATAGCACATTGAGAACTTCCAAAGATTGAATATAAAGGTAAAAGATATTCCAGATGAGCACTTGATTGATGTAATCATAGGAACTTTAAAGGATAACATTCAACATGAGGTTCGCCTTTGGGAACCCAAATCATTGGAGAATGCATTTAGGGTGGCAAGAAATGTTGAAAGTAAAAATATGGCTA
>ML816334.1:89626-102148 GCA_009831015.1 Picea engelmannii | reverse complement strand
GGGCATGTTAAGCCATAAATAGTGGCTCATTACCCCTTAATTAGGGCACATTACATTAGTAATGTTATTTTATTTATGTCGACTTTAGTCCATTAGTTGTAATTATACCTCCTAGTCTCCTATATATACCAAGGAGACATTTTAATTTGGAATCATCTTGTATTTGGACATTTATGTGGGCATAAGGAGGTTTCCCCCTCGAAGAGGCTTATTGTCTGAATTTCTCTCTTTTTCAAGGCGTTGAGTACTTATTCTGAGGTTTTTATATGCTATATTGATACTTGGTTCCTAACAGAATGTGTTTAGGATTTCTTCGTCACACAATGCTCAATCTAGGAAGGGACGATGAACCCATATTCTTGCACTCTTGACCTCCCTTTTGTGGAGTTAAAAATGTTGTATTTATTTCCCCTTCAATCATTGGCAGATCAAATCTGGGAGGAGAGTGGACATGGGATTGACTAGTTTATGGAACATTTGACTATCCAACAAGAGGTTGCACCATAGGAACTTCTTCACCGTAATGTTGTACACCAGTTGCCTCTCTAATTTCATCCATTGTATAATCAACTCCAAGCAAATTATCCATCATCCGGTCATCCACAAAAAATTTTATTGATGAGATACTAGATGGATTTGTCTCTACTAAACTCGTGTGCTTTTCTTCTGGTGATGGAGGAGAAACAACAACGACATCTATTCCACTAGAAATTGGATTTCCCTCTTCTGAAAGCCTATGATTTGACATGCATGACTTTGTCTTTTCTCTTTCTTATTCTACCTTTCCGATCAGTTTCTATTTTATCAAGGAATTTCTTTCTCGAATCCGTTAGTTCCCTATGTTTAAAGAGAAAATTTGGCTTCCAAACACCCCACCACATATTTTTCTTTGTATTACACAATAAGGCACAACTAACAATTCCAATTCCAAGTGGACAAATTTGTCTTTGTATTACAAAATAATACACAACTAATAATTCTAATTCCAATTGGACGAATTTGTCTTGGTATTACACAAGAAGAAAACTAAGAATTCCAATTCCAATTGGGTAAATTTGTCTTGGTATTACACAACTAACAATTCCAATTGGACAAGTTTTTCTTCCAATTCCAAGAAGACAAAAACAACAATTCCAATTGTCTTCCAATTCTAAGAAGACACAAGAAGACAAAAACAACAATTCCAATTGTACAAATTTGTCTTCCAATTCCAAGAAAACATGAACAACAATTTCAATTCCACTTGGACAAATGTTTCTTCCAATTTTTCCCACAATGTTCTTGCAAAAACACAAAACTATCTATGAATCAAACAACAAGACTAAAATAAGAAAAACATATCTATGTGCACTATTTTTATGTGTAGATTTCGAGAATTCTTTGTCAATATTTAGATAGCTGAGGCAATGGAGTGTGCTTGGCACCAAAAAATGACCAGCAGGAATGCACGCGCATTCCTAGAACGCATGCGCACTAAAGTGCGTGCACGTTCTAGGAATGTGCACGTGTTCCTACTAGCATAAACAAGAAACATCTACAAGCCTATCAAGTCACAAGAGCGTGTGTGCACTCTTAATGCAATGGACATATCATTTATTATAGACCAAATATCTTTATGAATAAATATGTATAGGGGTATGGGGACAACTAGGACCTAAGGGGTTAGGATTGAAAGCGTTTTCAAGCATAGAGAAATGGTTAGAGCATCAATATGTGGTTGATGTGGGTGCAAGGGTTGTGGGGCCTTTAACAAGAGGCATATACATAATTCACTCAGGGATTGGGTGTATATAGGGTTAAAGATTGATTATAGTTTATTCCTAGGCTTAGATGGAGCTAGGGGGGTCTAGGTCATGGTCCACATCAAGCTCTAGGTCATGGTATACGTCAATATCTAGGTCATGTTCTAAATATAGCTCTAGCTCTATGTCGTGGTCAAGGTCATGGTCTACATCATGGTCATCGTATAGGTCTAGGTCATGGTCCAGGTATTTCCATGTCTAGGTCTTTTTATGTATAGGTCTAGGTCTAGGTCTTGACATGTCTAGGTCAAGGCCATTTCTTTCTTTGTGATGTAGGGAGGGGAGGTGTAGAGAGAGGAAGAAAGAGAGTGTGAGAGGGGGAGAAATGGAGACAAAGAGAATGATATAGAGTGAGGGATAACGGGACAGAGTGGGGGTGTAGATAGAGAGTGTGTGAGAGGAAGGGGGGGAAGAGGGAAGGGGGATTAGATAGAAGAAAAGAGAGAAAGGTGGAGAAAGTGGGGGAGAGAGAGGGATTGAGATACAGGGAGTGAGAGAGTAAGAGTTAGATGCAATAGGTAAAGAGAGAAGGGGGTAGAGATGGATTGTT
Source organism: Picea engelmannii (assembly GCA_009831015.1). Taxonomy (NCBI): domain Eukaryota; kingdom Viridiplantae; phylum Streptophyta; class Pinopsida; order Pinales; family Pinaceae; genus Picea; species Picea engelmannii. The sequence goes on along the minus strand of ML816334.1, from coordinate 99,796 downwards.
TGAGAGTGTGATAGGGTGGGAGAGGAAGACCAAGAAGGGGGTAGAGAGAGAGATGGGAGAGAACGTGAGAGTGAGACTAACAACAAGGAGAGAGAGAAATAGGTGGTAGATATAGGAGAGAAAGAGAGGAGATATAGCGAGAGGGATGGATAAAGGGGAAGAGGGATGTGTGTTGACGATTAAAATCACAACGAGGTTTTTGACCACAAAGTATTGGTAAAGCCTATTATTATAAGCTAACGATATATCTATAATACTAGTAGGTGGGACCCCCTTGTAGATTGGAGGATCAGATCTGGTTCTTATTTGATAATTATGTTGTTATTTTACACTGCTTACAGGTTTGAGAATTATTGATGTTCAAATGTTGGTCCTATTTCGCAACAAATGGGTGATTATGTGTGAGCTTATTTACTCTGAATTCCCATATCTATGTCATCAAGGCTTATGTGAACTGTTATTTTTATTGCCCCATGATCTATTATATATTACACCTACACAAAACATGTGTTATTCATGGAAAAGGATAAAAGTAATATGAAAAAAATATAAGCAAGAAATTAAACTATGCTACACGACATGCATTGAATTTAAGGGATTGTTGTTAGTCCTAGCTAACGGGGTTAGTAGCTATACAATCTATTGAGTTATATGTGCTATGGTGTGGTTGGAAATGGTTAATGTAACATAGGGTGGCGCATTTGACAAGTGATGGATGTTATGTTCAATGCATATATTAATTAAGTGGATTAATGGAGGGTTGGATGGCATGTACTAAGGAATTGAATGAGTGGAGGATGGAGGCGATGTGCATTTATTGCACGTCACTCCATACCCCTTCCACTGGCCGTCACCCTAGCTTGTCTATTGTTCAATTGTGTTTCTTTGTGGTTAAGCTCCGATTTTCAAGCAGAGGAAGAATTGCTCGGCCAAGCTCGTGTTTTTAAGGCTTTTTGGTTATAGGTATATATTTTTGCCATCCATGAACCCTCTCTGGTTATGAAATAGATATTGGCTCGGTGATGTATGGGTCTATGCTTTTCTTGAGACTGGAAACTATGTAAACGTGTGATGTTTCTTTGAAATGGTCGTTGTGTGGTTTTCGTTGCAAATAGAAAACAATGGTTGAAGTCACGGTTTAATTAATTATTATAAATAGCAGAAGCCATGAAGGTTCTTTGTTGTCCTTATGAGTTTTTTTTTTAGGGTTCATTCGGTCTAGACTTAACCAATTCTCTTCACACGGTTCTTGTCACCTCACCTGGCCGCATTGTTTTTATGGGTTGTTGGGTTTAATCTCAAACCACCTGGTGTCACTGTATATCGTTTCACCTTGGTATGGGCTCATCATGCTATTGGTGTTTGCGTATTTGGTTGATGGATATGGCCAAGGGGATTGCTTTGAGTTTGATGGCTATTTCATAGCTCTGTTTTATATCAGCATTACCCTGTTTGATTGGGGAAAACCACGAGGGTTATGCCTTGCGTGTTCTGGTGTTATTTATTGGCTCGTGAGGGACCTCTGCTCCTATGTTCATAATCTCTCTCTTGTTTAAATCTCTCCTTGTCTTGCAAATATATGGGTGATATGGCCTGTGGATCCAATGTGTTGTCCTGAATTTTCTCACCTATTGTTGATGGTCATTTCCAACCCCCCCTGTGTTGGTTACTCAGAGTCTAATTTTGTTAAATGAACCAGTTTTTTTTGGTTGGATGCATGGTCGATTGTTATGATTTGGTGGATTATCGTCGACAGTGGTTAATTATTGGTTGTCCCTAATTAATAGTGTTGACATTTATTTTTGTGATTGGTTATAGTCACTGTGTTCTTTTATTATGGCAATTGATTCGATAGTTCGGCATGGTTTTAGGGTTGACTTGGAATATGCCTCTTTGCTTATGTGTTGGGTTGTGTGTTTCCTACAACATGATATTGATTGAAATAAGGGTTGATGTTGTTGTGTGCTTTAATTTCCAAATGGGAAAATTGAAACCGTGATAGTTGTGTTCGATTGTCCATTGTATATATTATGGATATTGTTTGATTGCAACATCAGAGATGAGCACGGGTTTTTAAACAGTATGGTTTTGTTGCAATTTGATTGATTTAAGAAATGGGTTTGGGCATATTGTTGCAACCTCCTTGTATTGGATTGATAGCTTAGCATCGTTTGATGTTTAGATTTAGAGTAATTAAACATGTACAGTCACAGAAATGCTCTTGCATTTTTTCGAATGGTCTGTGTATCTTACAACATAGTATGAGTTGAAATGGTGGTTGTTGTTACTATGTGTTTAAATGGAAAGTCAGGATTATTATATCGATGATTGTGTTTCACTGTCCACTATGTATGTTTGATGAAGATCATGCATCATAGCAGAGATGGGCATGGTTTTTGTGGCAATATGGTCTCATTACAATTTAATTGTCAAATGGAATTGAGGGATGAAATCGGGCATGTTTTTTGTGTCTATATTTGATTAAGGAAATAATTCATGGAGAGTGGTTGATGTTTCGATGTTGAACAGAGTGAAATAAGTGACTGTGTGTTCATTTGGAAATTGTTTAAAAACATTAAGTGGACAAATGAAAAGAAACAAAATTCTTTTACAGGTTGTTGTGGATGACATATTGTCTTGTTTTGATGACACTATGTTAAATATTTAATTGCGAACAATAAGCAAGTTAATACACATAATTGATTGAATTATACATCGTACTTGTTTAATTGATCACAACGATTATTTGGTTGGTGTTGGATATTTTGTGTTTGATATAGAATCGTTTTATGGAATACTAAATTAATTTTATGAATAGTATATGCTCTCTTTCCCTACCATTATTTCATTTTTCGCTAATTACAATCCCCTCACCTTCCCACATTCATTTTCCACTCCATGTTCCTAAAATCTAATTACAATTAAGAGAATTCTATATTGTAATAGTTTGAAATTGCAGTTTCTTGGATGGATTACAGTGACATATTCTCTTCCCCCTCATCTTAACATTTTTCTCTCAGTACAAACCCCTCACATATCCCAGGACCTTTTGTTCACCCCCTGCTCATTGACAACAGTTAAACAATTTGTATGGATTGGATTGCATGAGTTTGATATGTTGTTGAGCCAAAATTTATTTCATAATTTTAAGGAGTTGTCATGTATGGTTGTTAAAGGAACTATTTTCTAATCAATCATGCATGCAGGAATGAGTTTTTTCAGCTGAGGTAACCATGGAAGAGGTAACCAAGGAAGAGGTAATTGGAACAGGGGCCCTAGAAGTCGTAGATTTTCCATTCACTTTGATGCTGACTCGCAAGAGTTAGGCCAACTATTTCAGGCTGGATTATTCAATTGGATTGGGAAAGGAATGGTCCAACCTAGGCCTAAAAGGCCTCCCTTCTAAGCTCCACAAGCCCCTGGTATTCTCGTGCCCCATCATGTCTCATTGCAACCCGAGGTTCCCAAAAATGATGGATGGCAAGAGATTGTCCACCTGGCAGTCTCTCAACATCGTGGATAGCCCTATTTGTCTTTACCTTCTCCCTCACCTATCAATTATATTTCCCAAGCTACCCCTGTTCACTCACTAGTTCAGTCTTCCCATGCTAGCAAAAGGTTGAAAACTAATTCCCACCATTCTTCTGACAAAGGAAAATCCATTGCTACCCCTTCCTCACCCTCCAATGGCTCTGATAAATTTGTGTCCTCCCGGATGCATTTGAGGGATGATTGTTCTCACGTGATCAGTGAGATTAGGCCTAAAGGCTCAGCACAGCGAAAGAAAATTTCAAAGATATCAAAAGGTGACAACAGCAACAAGGGAAAGATTGCATCTCAGAGTGGAAAATATGGATTTTAAGTTTTATTTTATTTATTGTTGATGACAGTTGATTTCAGAAATTTTGGACAACATGTTATTTTTTGGATATATGAGTAATATATTTTGAAAATAATTTCAAAAATCATTGGATAAGTTGTCAAATATGAATGTGATGATGGGAATCACAAGGAGGGATGTTTTGTTTAACTAGTTGTGTTATGATTGTGAAAAGCTAAAGGGAGTCACAAGGGGTCCCACCTACTAGTTATTATTTATTTAAAACCCCTTATTATGATTTATTACTTTTCCCCCTAACTAAAAATTGGTTGATCTTTTAGTTAACTTAACTAATGAAGTAGTTCAACTACTTCAACCAATTCTAATTGCTTAAAGGCAAAAATAAAGGGAGGAACAGAGGAGACATAGAAGGAGAAGCATACTAAGGTTTTCTCTTTGAGTTTGTGTTGAGATAGTTCAGTTTTCATTCATTCCTTAATTGATCATAAACCTAATTCCTTTTTATGATAGCAGGGCCTTATTGTAGACAACGAGATTCAGGGTTGAATTACATGATTCAGACACTTGTTTTTCAAAGGTGTTGATCTATCTTTGATAGTTTGTGTAGACTTGTCTCTTGTGCATTAGTTTTCATGATTGACAAAGGCTATTGTGAAAAGTCGAGTGGGTAGCAATCTGTGGCAAGTTGATCCAGCTTTTAGAGTTCAGTTTTTTATTTTCTGTCAAAGATCCTTTTGTATGTTTCATTGGGGACGTCTAAGTTTGACTTTGGTCCAAAACTTCTTGACGAACTTTTGTAAAGAGAGTGACTCTTTGATGAATTGGAATGAAATAAAGGATTGATTTATGTCTCATCTATATTGATTATTGTCTTGGTGTCTTTACTTTTGTCTCTACATTTATTTCAGCAACTATTATATTCAGAAAATTATATAAATAATGAATTTTCCAGCAATCTTTTATTCATAAAAAGACTAGCCTAAGCACTTGTAATCAATACTTGTGAGTTAGGATATTATTTTTGATGGCTATAAACATAGGGTGGCATTCCCGTCTATTTTTATTTAGCCACGTAGAATCTGAAAATGCTTGAGTAAGATCATTTCATATATTTTCCTCAACATTTATTTGGCGACCATACTAGGGAGATATTCAATATCTCTCTGGTTAATTTTATGCTTGATTAGCATCGATACATATATATTTTTTATTTTTATTCTTTGACTGTTTTATTTCTTAATGATTGTGTATGTTGTAAGACATCCCAATATTGAGCCCGGTCTTCAAGATCAGACCAGCATTGATTTGAACTTGTTTAACACCATTTTGGACACTGCCAATACCCATGTTGAGCTTAATCATTCATGGGCAGAAATTGAGCGAGATATTAGTGCCCAAAAACATTGGGAAGCTAGACATAGACAACCTAGAAATCAGCAGTAACCTTCTTGTTCCTTCGGTTTTGGCCCTTCTTTCATGTCCTTAGACTCTCGTGTTTCTAGAAGAAGAAGAGGATTATCAATCGAAATTAATCCTATTGTTGAAATAGGAAGAAGGAACGTTGTGTTATCTACCCAACAAAGTGCTCTAAGGATAATTTTGTATGATTCTTCAAGTTCGTCTTTTTATCCTTCACCTTTCATCCATAAGATGGCATCTAGTGGTGGCATTGGTGGAACTGGAAGTGCTTCCTCTTCTCAGTTTTCATCTTCATCAGTGATTGGTAGCTTATATAGCCACCATATCCCTTTCCAATCTACCACAAATCCCACCAAAGTCATTAGAAAGTATGGGCTTTTTCAGTTTGAAGAAGACACCACAACCACACCATGGTATGTGTCCTCTCCTCTTAACCTAGCACCTGCTACTCATCCACTTCCTAAATTCAAATAACATCTTCCCAAGTTTTTGGGAAATAACACCGTGACTACAAACGAACACCTGGTGGAATTTTCTAATGCTTTTCACAACATAGGGGCCAATGACAACGATACATGCATGCACTTATTCATCAATTCCTTGGAAGGAAAGGTTGCGGTCGATTTCTTTAACCTTCCTCCTAATATTTTGTCTACTTGGGAGGAGTTAATCTATTGGTTTATATCCTCTTATGGGAAATCTAAAAGCCCAACCAAGAAGTTATGAGAATACAATAACATCACCTATAAGGATGGTGATACCATCAAGTCCTTCAACTTGCGTTTCACTAAGTTATACAATCAGATCCCTAAACTCATTCAATGTCAGAACCAAGCCGTTTTCATGCATTACTACAATGCATTACCTTCCCTCTATCATCATAGGCTTGAGGAAAAATCCATTGATAATCTCGATTCCGCTCTGCATACTTGTTTAGAGTATGAAGAACATCTTGAAAGAACAGGTCTTCCATAGGGAGAATTGGTTAAACAGACAAACATGTCCGCCCTCTTACAGATAGTACAAGATATGAATAATCGTATGATATCATATGAATGAAAGGGAAATGTTTCCCCTCTCACCCCTGGAGCTTCATCCTCTTCTGCACCCCCCTTCAGAAATCTGATTGAAAATAATTTTCAGCCTAAAGCTATCTTGCCTCAAATTTGGTGTAACTTCTGCGAGGAACACCACAAGGAAGCCACATGTGAGGTAAGGAAGAGTTCCAGAGATAATATATTTGGTAAAAGACCAGAAAATACCATTGTTGTCCTAGATTTCGTAGAGCCAAAAGATTTTATGATCATCAATACTAGGAACAAATCCTATGCTCCCAAGGGAAAATTTGATCCTCCCCACAATTCTTCGAGCGCAAGCTCATCCTCACCCGTTGCTATTGTTCGGGTACCTAAGGTTCCTGAAATTCAAGGAATTACTTCCCCTCTCCCCTCTTCCAAATATAATATCCTAAATTGGTTGGATAACATCAAAGCAGATGCAACCCTTCTGGACATGGTTGTCATCCCTGAACAACAGAGGCATCTAAAACAATTCATGGAAGGAAAGGATTTTGTTGTAGCCAACCTCTCTGAAGAGGTGAACGAAGAGGATTCATATGTAAATAAAGTAGGTGTACATAACTTTAGATACCCTATAAAAAAAAAACTTTTTATATTTCTATAAATATTATGGATAAGATCGTCCATTGTTGCCTCATTGATGGTGGTTCGAGCCCAAGTGTGATGTCAAATATTATTATGGAAGATATAGGCTTATCTTGTACAAATGAAAATGCTAGAAGCATGCTCTCCTATAATAGTCTACAACAAATGACCATAGGCGAGATTAAGGATGTGACCTTAGTTTTGTTCGCACACCCTAAAATAAGGACAACCCTTAGTATTCAGGTAATCAATATTCCAGTAAGAATTTACTCAATCGTCTTGGGAAGAGATTGGCAAGATTTAACAAGTGGATACCTCTCAGTCAATGGAACACATTTATTTGTTCCTAGGAATGGTAAAAAAATTATAGTCCTTAGAGAGGGAAGGATTTCACCTTACATAGAGAGTGTCCCACAACCTAATGTAAACTATATCAAAGAGGACCTAGGAGTGTATTTCTTCTTTGTTGTGGAGGATGATATTTCCTTGGAACAAATCGATTTAGATGATGATATGTGTCATATGCACTATGATGGTTCATGCTCTAATGAAGGTAATGGATTTGGCATTATCTTAATTTCACCTGTAGGGAAAATTCATAACGTGTCTTACAGAGTGGAGTTTGCTTGAATGAACAATATCGCTGATTTCGAAGCTTTATTATTAGGCATTCAAAACGCCTATCATCTTGGTTGTGGTAACCTTTCAATTTTTGGAGATTCTGAGCTTGTTGTGAACCTTGTACGTAAGATATGCTCTCCTGGAAACAAGTTGATGAAATGATATACCCAAATTGTTTGGGCTCTTATCTCGAACCTATCATATTTCAAAATCACTCATGTTAAGAGGGAATTGAATTCAATGGTTGATCGGTTAGTTGCTTTTGCAGCCTCTCCTAATTGGCAACTTCTTCCACGCAGACTTGATTATACCTTTCAATCTCTATATCGTCCACATGTCCCTGACAATATAGAATCTTGGTAGGTCTTCCCTAATGATGAGAGCATTTTTGCTTTCATTCAAATGAACCTTTTAAGCCTAAGGAAATTATATCCATAGAATATAACAAGATTCCTAAGGGCTTGACTCCTCTAGAAAGTTTGTTTTCACCAAGTGATGTAGGAAATAAACAGAGACAAAAAGAGGATGAGTCAAAAAGGAAGGTGGGTGAAACCATCTCCTTAGACATTGGGGCACCCGAGGCTCTGAAGAATGTTAAATAGGTGCTCAATGTTATGATAAAGAAGAAATGAAGTCTGCCAAGCTACTTGGTGGATTTCAAGATATTTTTTCTTGGTATTATAAGGATATTCATGGTTCTGATCCTGGTATTATACAACATTCTATCCTTGTAATGTTCCCAAGCCAAGATGCAAGGAACATCACAGTTTTGGTTGTATTTTAAAGCTTTTATTGGTTGTGGTATTTTGTGAAACACTTTTCTATCAGTTACGCTTAGAGTTTTACTGATGTTTTTATATGTGTGTTTGCAGCAATAGACAAGAATATATAAACATGGAACATACCTCAACCATATGCAATATGATAGACAAGAAAAAACATCTCAAATATTCTTTTATTCATGAAATAGAAGAACCTGCTACAATGAAGATGTCGATCTGGAATGCTCAACAGATGGCTAAGAAGATAGACAATAGAAGTTGGAGCTGCTACAAAATGATCCAACAGAAGATGTCACATGCCTCCAAAGTCCAAATATCCAATGAAGATCAATACAATATGATCTGGGTAGTATGAAGTGCCAAAGGCCCCAACTGAATGATGCCACGCCCTGCTAGAATGCTAAAGCTCCTCAACAATTCGACCCTGCTTTCAAAGGTGTCCAATCACCTCAAGAAATATGCCAAACAATAGATTGGTTGATGGAAAGAACAACCTAAGTGCCCGAATCTCCAAGATCCCTCTCAAACCCTCAGGATCTGAACCTCCTCCAAGGAATGGTGTGCCCCCTAGATGCCTAAAACCCTAGATAAATCGGTCTCTCTCCTAGAGACCTCCAATAGCTCCACCAATCCACTAGAATGATAGACCGGGGCACGACAATGAAAACCCAAGTGCTCAACTAGGAAAAATATCGGCTATATCCTTAGATCTAGCTACCCTCCAAATAATGGTGCTCCCTCCTCTTGGGAAATTGTCCCACTGTCAATACAAATAAACCCTCCACTGAAATGCCTCTAGACTCCACCATGAATAATACCATGACACCTGCAAAGGAAAACCAATACCTGGAACTACCAGAATCACTTCTCCTCAGCTAGGATGAATCCTCCCTCAATGAATGGTGTGCCCCCCTTGCTGGAAACCCCCAATGGTGCGCCCTCCTTCTCTTCATGTGCCTGAGGCCAATGTATAACCCTCTTGCATTGATGTAGATCCAAACTAGAATGGTGTGGGAGAGTATTGCATCTCCGAGACCGATTTTGGTACAAGCTAGGTGGAATCTTTCACCACCAAATCGTCCTCTAGGGTTTGTTAATTCAAAACCCTCAAAACCCCCAAGGTATGGGCTCTCTAGATAGAAGCCATATATCAAAATGATAAAACATACATGAGTGAATGAGTAGAGGCCCTTGCCTTTCCTTTATATTTTTTTATCACCTTGTCCCTCCAAAGTGACTTTCATTTTATTAATATTTAATTAATTAATTAAATCACTTTAATTAATTAATTAACCTTTTTACCTTTGAAAAACACCTTATCTCTCCTTGTGGCTTCCCTGGCCACTGAAAGTCACTTCTCTTCATCCTATCTTGTAGTGTTGTTCCTCCTTATTCCAATGAGCTATTGCATTGAGATGTTCCTCCAAGTATAGTGCCCAAAATGACCTCTTCAGTGAATTTAATTGACTTATAGCCAAAAATACTCAAAACCCTGGAAATCATCGGAATGCCACAGAACCAAATCCAATCTGTGCGGAATGGCTCATAATGATGAAATAGGATGAGTAATTCAAGTTGGACCCCACAATGCCTCTCAATAACCCATGTACTCGCTATAACATCCATCTGGCTACTTTGGTCATCATAAACCTCTGCACTGTGATGATGTCCCAAAGTGGGGACATTACAATCCCCATAAAGGAAAGCATGAAACTAGTTAAGAAAAAACAAAGACCTATTAATTCTTCATTTAAAGAAACTATTCAAAGGGAGTTGGAAAATTTCTTGAAGGCTGGGATCATTTTTTCGGTCAAGTACCCTGAATGGGTTTCCAAATCGGTAC